>JAUZSU010155619.1:0-12500 GCA_034780255.1 Parotocinclus maculicauda
ACACTGACGTTCTCCATCAAACACCTACGTTATCCATCAAACACCTACGTTATCCAGCAAGCACCTACATTCTCCATTAAACACTGACGTTCTCCATCAAACACCTACGTTATCCATCAAACACCTACGTTATCCAGCAAGCACCTACATTCTCCATCAAACATCAGCATTCTCCATCAGACACCTACCTTTCAAACACCTATGTTATCCATCAAACACCTACGTTCTCCATCAAACACCTACCTTTTAAACACCTACCCATCAAACACCTACATTGTCCATCAAAAACTTTCTCCCTAAGACAATCGTCTTGCTTAAACCCCAGCATTCTTTATCAAACACCTACGTTGTTCTCCACAAAATACCAGCATTTTTCATTAAACACCAGCATTTCAGATCATTAAACGCCATTCTGCATAAAAAAAAATACCCACCCCTGCTTTTCGTTATCCGTGGTCGACCGATCCTGTGTGAGTTTGGTTGGGATCTACCTGTAGCGTTTGGTAGCATTAGCCGGGTCCTAAATCCTGCATGCTGTTCCTCACTGGAATGTTAGGAATTGTGTAACAGGTACAGGACAGCGGGAAAGAGAAAATACCCTGAGAAAGTTTCTCCCGTTTAATGAGAAGAAACGAGGGCGGCCCATGCCTGATGGATGGAGCGATCACCCGAGGCATGCTAACTCCTGCTCCATTAGCTTCCTGTCATCTCTGCTAGCAGGAAGCGCACGGCGCTTTACACTTCATCACGCCGGTGATGAGAGGCATCGCGCTCACCGTTTCCCGCCCTTTGATTTTCTCGGACGGACCGATAAGTTCCTGCTTTCCCGCTGTGAACTATTTCCTTACATAAAGCCGAGTGAATTTTTCTCTCCCCCTCCACCGCTATTTATATTTTTCCCCTCGCCTCGGGTTATTGCTTTTATATTTCCGTGCCGACGTGATGTTATTTTCTCTCGCTCCGTCTCGTTTCTTGACGTGAGGCTTATCTCGCTCTTCCTCGGGTTCATTGTATTATTCTGTCTTTCAATCCCTCACACTTTCTTCTCTTCAAATAATTGATTTTCTCTCTTCGTCTCTCCTCCTAAATATCTGTCAGAGGCGCTTAATGAAGTTCTGGTTAATCAGGCAACTGTGGACGAAGGAGGGGTCTGCTCAGGGTATGTGTGTGTGTGTGTGTGTGTGTGTGTGTGTGTGTGTACAGAACCCACATGAGACAATCTTTGCTCAGCGTGTTTTGTGTCTCTTTGTGTTTTGTACTTTGTAATGTTGTCAGAGCGCTCTGGCTGTTTGTAACAACACATTCTGTCCACTGCTGGAAAATCTCATTAGAAAAAACACCAACTCCAACAAGGCACAGAGTGTTTGAGTTGCTCGGTCTTTAATTTTTTACCCAGTTACCCACAAACCCCTTTTATCTTTACTTCAGCTTATCGACTTAATCTTATCCGTCCATAAGATGCCAGTTCCCTGTAGGGCCAGCAGGGGTTGCTGTTTCGAGTTCAAGAATGATTCATTAACCACCGTCCCTCCATCAGTGCCCGCCTGTGCCCGCCTGTGCCCGCCTGTGCCCGACCCAGTATTACCTTCCTACACCGAATTCATGATGAATGATTCATTAACCACCGTCCCTCCATCAGTGCCCGCCTGTGCCCGCCTGTGCCCGCCTGTGCCCGCCTGTGCCCGACCAAGTATTACCTTCCTACACCGAATTCAAACACAAGAAGCAATTTCCAACCAGTAAAGACGTTATCTAAACACCGATACAATAAACACTTAACACCCCGGTATTTAACATCACACACCAGCGTTCATTGTCAAATACCACCAACAATCAAATATCTTCCTCAAACACCATTTTTCATTGAATACCAACATTTTTTAATCAAACACCTTGTTTCAGTAAAATATTAACATTCTCAATCAAACACCAGTCTCACTCAAACACCGACATTCACCATCAAACACCATTTTATATCCCAATTGTAACATTCTCCATCACCTAGAAACTTCATCAAACACCAACATTCTCCAACAAACACCAACATCTTTAAAACCCCACAATCTTTATGAAACACCAACATTTTCAAACACCTACAATCTTCTTTAAACATCAGCAACTTCAAACACATACAATCCTCATCAAACACCAACATTTCCAAACACCAACAATCTTCTGTAAACTCCAACAAACTTCGAAAATCTAGAATCTTGATCAAAACCAACATTTTCAAACACCAACAATCTTCTTTAAACACCAACAACTTCAAACACCTACAATATTGATCAAACACCAACATTTTCAAACACCTACAATCTTCTTTAAACATCAGCAACTTCAAATACATACAGTCTTCATCAAACACCAACATTTCCAAACACCTACCATCTTCTTTAAACAGCAACATTTTCAAACACCTACAATCTTCTTTAAACATCAGCAAATTCAAACACCTACAATCTTGATCAAACACCAACATTTTCAAACACCAACAATCTTCTTTAAACATCAGCAAATTCAAACACCTACAATCCTCATCAAACACCATAATTTTCAATCACCAACAATCTTCTTCAAACACCAACAACGTCAAACACCTACAATCTTGATCAAACACCAACATTTTCAAACACCAAAAACTCCAAACACCTACAGTCTTCACCAAACACCAACATTTCCAAACACCTACCATCTTCTTTAAACAGCAACATTTCCAAACACCTGCAGTCTTCATCAAACACCAACATTAAACCGTATTCCCAGCCCACCACAGACATTCTCCGTTCTTTTGTTGCCTTTTGCTTCTTTTTTAAAAGTTTTTTTTTACCAACTTCACCTAAAAACAGCTCCTGGAGCAGATTTTAAAAACGAGCTGACTCCGGTAGCTTCCTAATAACGGCTCCCAGCGTGCCACAACAACCCGACTTTTCATCTCGATGCTTTTTTCAGACCTCGTTGTGCCGATGCAAATGGCAACGGCACAAATTAAAGATGATTCAGAACGGCGCTAGCGTGGGCTAATCACCGCTTCTACATGCAGAGCCCTGAGATTAGAGAAAATGACAGAATCCATCAGTGGACCGGCACTGTCCGGCGGCCCATCAGCCAGCTTATGGGGTCCAGTGACACTGCTGGTTGATTAGCATCACGCATTAGTGTGAGAAATGGAGAAAAAAGTCCTTCCGTCTCACTTCTGCTCTTTCACTGTGTCATCGTCCATCTGTCTGTTGATCGTTTGGCTTTGTTCCTGCCTCTCAATGGGCCGTTTGCTAACTCTCCTCGTCTGTGGGTCGGTCCAGCTTGGCTAGGGCTACAGTAAATCTGGTCGATTTGTATCGGTGTGATTTCAGGACCACGACTGGACAGGGTAAGGTTACGAATGAGAACGTCTGGATTTGGCTGGACTTGAACACCTCAGATGTTCAAGGTTTGTGTTGGATTCTTTCTTAAGCTCCGAGTTTTACCATAAACATCTTCAGCGGTCGATTCCAACCTTGAACAAGGCCTTCATTCTCCATCACGGTCAAGCAAAAAAACCCTCAAAACGTCTTCGCTCTCAATGAAATTCCACTATTGCTCTGGTTGCCAGTGCCTTATCTTCTCTCCTTCTGACCCGGCGGATAAGCCACTATGCAATTAGCTTTATATCAGCACCACAATGCGCTTCGTCAGCAAACAGGGACGTCATTTAAATGCCTTAAAGTCGTAAGACTTTATCTCTACGGTCAAATCAATGTAAACATCCAGTTGAGGATAGAATTTACGGGCAGGCTGTAAACGCTAAACCTCAGGGCCGTTCCCGACTGTAATACAGGAGCCGTTGATGTCAGTTACGACGCTTTGTCACTTAACGGAGACGTTATCGTCTTTAATTTATGTTATTATTGTATGGGTATGTATTATATTATGACTTATTAAGGTGCAAATCCGAGAAGGATCAAATAAAACGAGGATATAATGCTGTAAATAGAGCATGTTTTTAGTTATAGTTATAAAGCCTAACATTCCGGTGTTATACACACGAATCATGTAGTAAAATAGAAATAGAAATGTGTGTGTGTGTGTGTCATGGGAACAGGCAAATCCCCACAACCACACACCAAGAATATCACAGTGAAATGACCTAGAACTGGAATTCCCTCTACAATTCTCCACTTTAATTTCCTCAATTTCAAAACTCGCTCCTTTTTTTAATGAGATTTCATCTACAAACGAGGTTAACTCCGTGTTTTTTGGATCCATCCGCTAATATCTGCTCTTTAAACAACGGGACTCCTCCCTGGGCTTTTAGGAATTTGGGCTTTTAGGAATGGGTAGAAGAGTGACATCCTTTAATGGGCAAACGTACGTGAAAAAAAGTACCTTTTCTTTCTGCTGTTGAACCCTCACCACGTTACTCTGTACACAGACCGTTGGCAGTGCTGTGGCTCAAAACCTGGACCTTCTGTTTCTGGTCCGGTTCCTTAACCGCAGCAGCACTGCAGTCCAGCAGTTAATGGTGCGAAACATCAAGGAAAGTGACGTCGTCGCGGCCCTGTGACAGGACGCCGCTTTCCTGACCTTCCCGAGCTGCTTAATATGAAGTGGAAACATCTCGAAACAGTTCAGCCGTGCAGCCACAGAACCTCACGCTGCTTAAAACCGGCCTGTCCTCGCTCTCAACCGCAAGTACGCCGTTAGAAATGCTCCTGGAAAGAGATGCGAGGGGAAGATGTTTAGGATAGTCATTAATCTGCTTTCTGCGGCCGAGCGTCCGGACACCACGTCTAAACTGGCCTGCCTTAGATATCCTGATTCAGCGAGATTGGCTGGGAGTTTGGGACCATGTCATATACCTATCGATTCTGCTCTAACCATAAGTGTTGAATGAACTGGAGCACCAGTTGTGAGTCATCACCCAACATCAGGTCCACAATCTAGAAGAAACATCTCACAAGCATATAGACACCAGTACACACTTATAGATTCAGCTCAACCCACTGGGATAAACTGGAATGCCAAACGTCTCCCTGCCAACCCTCACCGCTTCTAGTGGCCACACAGAAGAAAAGAACCCTACGCACGTTCCAAAATGTACTTCCCAAAAGTATGTAGACGCCTTTCCAACTAGCCTATTCAGTTCAAACCCATCCAAAGCTCTCGGCATAAACTAGAGCACGAATTACGAGCTGCATCTTATCGCCCCGACCTCCTGTGGCTGAAAGGAAGTGAATCACTTCAATCATGCTTCACAATCTAGCAGGAAAGCCTCCAAAAGTATGTAGACACCCCTCCTAGTAGATTTATCTCAACATCAGGTCTTGTAGCCCGTATCTGTGCCAAACCTCAGCCCGTTTAGTGGCTAAACAAAGGAAAATACCACTGATCACGTTTAAGATTTGAACATACAAGCATCCCAAAAGTATCCAGACCCCTGAACCCCATCCAATGCTTTTGGGATAAACTGGAGCGTCACTTGTGAGCTAGATCTTATCACCATACCTCTGCTGGGTGAGACGAAGTGAGTCACATCAATCAAAAGGCCCAAAAATATAGTGGGAAAACCCATCAAAAATATGTAGACACCCTTTCTAGTTAGTATTTTTATCTCATCGGGATAAACTGGAGCACCGAATGTAAGCCTTTACTTCCAAGCTCTTTTCTGGCGATGAATTGCGCTTTTAATCAAGACACGAAGCCCAGATTAAAACTCTTAGATTTTGGTGTGTAAAGTTTAGCTTGCTGACCTGCTCAAAGCACAGTGAGGTCAAAACCGGACCAATGCTTTACCCCAGTGGGACACTTTCACAGAGACTTGTACACACTCCTGTCCAGCTCTACACACTCCACTCCCTGGGATCAGAACCTCTGCTCCATCTGGCTTTTAAACATTTCGCTTAAACCCTCTGTCTCCTTCTTCCTGCCTTTGCCTCCACCTCTTCTCTTCTCGTCTTGATCTTCCTCTCGAGGGTCCCGTTCTATTTCGGGGGCCCCTATTCCACCGATCTACTCCTCTACCCTTTAATCCCGCTGCCCACGCCATGTCCTTGTAGGTCAGAAGGACATGGCAACGCCCGCCTCACACGCTTGACATCAAAGCGCCCAGAGAACCTAAACAATTCTTTATCCTTTGTGCATACACCTTTCAAGCCCGTCTCCTCTGTAAACACTCCGCACCCTTCCTTTGCCGGGCAACTGTCTGTGTCTGACTAAAGACACACACACACACACACACACACACACACACACCACAACAATGCCACCACTTCAGAACCAGGCAGAATCCCGTCGTGCCGCACACACAGCCGTGGCTCCTCTTGAAGTTCTCGCTCTCGTTCTTTTACATCATGAGACGCCGTGTGCGGTATAAAACCGGGACGGGTCGAGTGACAACTCCGCACAAACACATTCTGTACAATTTTAATGTTATTTAGAACCGGCCAGGAATTCCACTCAAGCCTCACAGATGCTGCTTTATTTACTCCTTCACACCTGGCACGACGGAGACAGTCAAGGCCACAGCAGTGCCCATGCAGCGCGGCGGCTTAAAAATGCCGACGTCTGCCACCCACTTTTGTTCTCCGCATCGTTCATGACGAATTAAACCCTGCTAGTGATGAGGACCGGATAAAAGGGACGGACGGACGAATGACAAGGTTTGGGGGATAACAGGAAGGATGGACGGACCATAAAGTGGATTAGATGTTATGGAGGATGAGAGGATCGGACGGACAGGCAGACAGGATGGAGGCGTTACAAGGCGATGAGGTAATTGGGATGGCACTGAAGAGGATTGGCAAGGGGGACAGGATGAAGACGGGTGGGGGAAAACGGGATAAAGGTGGCACGCCAGGTTAGATGGGATGCTCCAAAGTCTTATTCAGTGGAACCTGTGGATTCAAAAATAGGCTGTTTGGACTTTAGAACGATTGTTTTTTACGCCTGTAATTGTACGGGGTTAATAATTAAAAGCACGAATAAAGCAAAGGAACGTAAAACAGTCATAATAATCAATAAACACAATAAATAATTGAATCAGGAAGACAAGGGAAGATCATGAGCACCTTTTCAAATCAAACCTGCACCACTGATGGTCCATCAAGTTTGTTACGGACGCAAGGAACTAAGCGGGTGAAATACGGAACAAATACGGTACAAATACAACAGTTCCTCTTTTTTTTTGGGTTATTGCTTTTGTTCGGTGTCTTTACAGTTCTAGTTCTAGTTCTAGTGCAAGAGCAAATGTTTTTTATGCCTCGTTGCGGTTTAAAACCAAGTCCAAACCAAAGTTTTGAGCTTTTCTCCTTGCACCTGGTTGCTTGTTTCTTTCACTAGAACTGGCAACCCTGGTCAGCATGGATCTATACGTTTGGAGACATTTTTAGTTGGAGGATCATGGCTCTGTGTGTCCTTAATTAAAACGCAAATGTAGATTCGGTATTGAATTGGCAAGGTAGGCCGGATGGAGGACTGTCCGGTGGTAAGGAATGGAGGACTGGGGTGAGAGAAGGGATAAAAACATGGATGGAGGGCAGGAAGGGATTTGGGTTTGGTACAGAGGACATTATGATTGAACTGCAAGGATGGAGGGACGCCAAAGTAAACTGGACGTAATCATGTTAAGAAGAGGAAGGATGCGCGGTAAAAAAAACAAAGAGGTTGGAAGATTTCGGACAGGAAAAGCGTGACATGACGGGGAGGAAAGCAGGATGAGTGGATGTGAGGGAGGGACATTAACAGGGTTGGAGCGCTCGTGAGTCTAATTTGCACGCGACCAAATCTGTATTTATTTCTGATCAAAAATGCGCACTGTTGTTGTGTGAAAACGGCAACAAATATAAGCTTCGAATCAGAAGCTGTGATTGTGCCCTCTGGTGTTTGAAAAACGCGACTGCATTCGGCGGCGGCGCCGTCATTCGGCTACGTCCTCGTGGACGAAATTAGGGAGAAGTTGGCGGGATTGCATGAAGAAATGCAAAGGGAGACACGATGGCGGAGTCAACAAGGGGAAAGGACGCAAAGTGGACGGCGAAGGATTAGGAGGAGCTGGAGTTAGGCCGGAGTTGGGCCGGCTGCCGAGAGGCAGAAGAGATAGGAAGCTTAATGATTTGTAAATGAACATCAGTGCACAACCGTGGGAGAGATTAATGATACTTATCTCATGCTTGTCCAAAAAGCGAGCGAGAAAAGGAGAGAGAGTGGACGGAGGGTGGATCAGCAATTTATCCTGGAACAGAGACTCAAAATCCCAGCAGTGAGGCAGCAAAAGCGCAAGGAGATCACGTCATATTTACATCCACATTGACTTGATATCTCTCTCTCACACACACACACACACACACACACACACACACAGTCTCTTTCTGTAGGAGCGTACATGAGGTAATAGAGCAGATGTTGCTGTGGATCTCGGTGGTGACCGGGGGTGTTTGAGTACCCCGTAGGGGTCGATGTGGACAGCTGTGCATTGTGTTGTCAAAGCCGAGCATTGTGCGACCGCAGAGGCGACCCGGGACAGGAAGAATTATGATGTCACGGCGAGACCCGGGCTTGAGAATTGCTTTATTAATAATGCACTAACCACATGTCTGAATGGCAGTAATTATGATGTGACGAGTCCTTTTGGAACGCTTCGTGCCCCACGACTCGGACGTTACCCGTCAGGGAGGATATAAAATCAATTATAAAGTCCAAATGATCAATGTTCAGCACGGCTTCTCTCACCAATGGGTCGCTGAGCCTTGTTCCTTGTGCATGTATTCCTGGGTCGGAGATGTTCCTGGGTTGGAGATGTTCCTGGGTCGGAGATGTTCCTGGGTCGAAGCTGTCCCTGGGTTGGAGCTGTCCCGGGTTCTGAGATGTTCCTGGGTCGGAGCTGTCCCTGGCTTGGAGACGTTCCTGGGTCGGAGATGTTCCTGGGTCGGAGCTGTCCCTGGGTCGGAGATGTCCCTGGGTCGGAGCTGTCCATGGGTCAGAGCTGTCCCTGCTTCGGAGCTGTCCCTGGGTCGGAGCTGTCCCTGATTCGGAGCTGTCCCTGGGTCGGAGCTGTCCCTGGGTCGAAGCTGTCCATGGGTTGGGACAGGGGTTCTGCCGGAGCTTCAGTCCCACCTCGCAGCCCCTGTGTTGCTGTTTGTATTATATAGAAACGTTTATTCTAATGTCTTTTGCATCTTAATCCAGTTCAGAAAAGAGGAGAGCTGAGGCTTAACCAGCACCACAGGGTGCAAGTCGGGAAGCAACCCTGGAGTGGTCAAAATCATGTCAGAGTGACTCACAGCTGATACGGTCGTGCTCGAGGACCAAACAGTAACAGCTCGGCAGAGGTGGGATTTGAACCCTGGACCTTCCGGTGTACAGTCCAGTACCTTAAGCGCTGGGTTTCCAAATTTGGCCGTTCTGTATAGAATTTTCACATTTCCAGGATTTTAAAAAGAAGGGTGAACGGAAAGATCAAGTTGCAAGTGATTTCAAAGTCTGATAAAGACTAACGAGGTCTAATCCACAACATAAACCGACTCAGTCTTACCCCATTAGTGTGTGTGTGTGTGTGTGTGTGGCAGATGGAGAGTTTCTGCTTCCTAAGCCATAACAGCAGGTGTTTGCGTTTCACCCAATCGTATGTAGGCCACCTCCGCACAAACATGTCAAATATTTATCATGGGTGTTTATTTATTATTAATTGCCATCGTCTGGGTCTGGGTCTGTCTTCCTTTTTTTTGTCACTTTCCGAACCAAACAACCAGACAAGTGAGGCGGTTTAATCTTTTAGCGGCTTTGGGATGGCTCATTATCCGGTCTGCTTGGAGGCTCTGACGATTGAGAGGCTCCTGAAGCCGAGCTCTGGGTGCGTTTGATTCCCAAACCCAAAACCGTTTGCTGAAGTGAACTAAACTTCTTATCATCAGGGACAGGAAGCAGTAAGCGATGCAGGTGTGGCTCCAGCTGTCTGCGGGTTCTTCTGCTGCTTGGACTATCAGTGCCAAATGTTAAACCTTCCACAGTTTCTCATGGCAGTACAGCTTGTTCAAGGACGACCTGAATTTGTTTTTTAAGGGGTGGGACCTTAACTACATCGTATAGTGTACAGAATAAATCGTATCCAAGCTGACAAAAATCCCATGCAGGATCTGGCAACGTGTTTTCCTTAAGACGAGCTCCAGCAACTCAGTGGATAAGAGGTTTGAGTTCAAGTTTTTTGTCGAACGCGGTCATAATCCTGAGAGCAAATCTTTGTTCTGATATCCTATCAGTCTGATCCTCGGGCGGCAGCGACAAGGAAAAGGAACACGGCAACACAAAGACCTTCCTCTGTCTGTCTTTCTTCTGCTTCCTCATGTCGTTTTAAATTCATATTGCCCCCAGATCGATATCACACAGTCACATGGTTTGTGTGTGTGTGTGTGGGTGTGTGTGAGTGTTTCGGGTCCTGCTGTAAATATTTTAGCAGTGTGTGAGTGTTGTAAGTGCGTGGTCTGAACCCATAATAAGGCTCATGTGAGACTGGTAATAAATGTGGATTGTGATCTGGACTGCCATAATGTTTCCCAGAGGACCATTTTGACACCTGGGGTAATAAAATAAAATACAACATTTAAGATACAAAAAAAGGTTTGGGTAGCTCGGATCACATGACTTGTTTATGATTTTTTTATTTGCCGATTTTGGCTGCATTTCGAAACAAACCAAGTGGGATAAATGTATATAAAATGGTTAGGTCTACAGTATAACAGGTATAACATTATAATATTTATTGAAGGAACTACAATAGTGCTTGAAATGTGGGTTTGTGTCCCAATACTTTTGATCAAATGTGATATTGTGTCCCAATACTTTTGGCCAAATCTGGGTTTGTGTCCCAATTCTTTAGGCTGAATGTTGGTTTGTGTCTCAATACTTTTGGCCACATGTTGGTTTGTGTCTCAATACTTTTGGCCAAATGTGATTTTTGTGTCCCAATACTTTTGGCCACATGTTGGTTTGTGTCCCAATACTTTTGGCCAAATGTGATTTTGTGTCCCAATATTTTCGGCCAAATCTGGGTTTGTGTCTCAATACTTTAGGCCACATGTTGGTTTGTGTCTCAATACTTTAGGCCACATGTTGGTTTGTGTCCCAATACTTTTGGCCAAATGTGATTTTGTGTCCCAATACTTTAGGCCACATGTTGGTTTGTGTCCTATTACTTTATTCCACATGTTGGTTTGTGTCCCAATACTTTAGGCCACATGTGGGTTTGTGTCCCAATACTTTTGGCCAAATGTTGGTTTGTGTCCCAATACTTTTGGCCACATGTTGGTTTGTGTCCCAATACTTTTGGCCACATTTTGGTTTGTTTCAAAATACTTTAGGCCACATATTGGTTTGCGTCCCAATACTTTAGGCCAAATGCGATATTGTGTCCTAAAACATTCCTTTTAGAAGCAAAACAGTACTTTTATTCAAACGTGATGCTATTTTGAGGGCTGATAGGGTAAGAATCTTTACTTAAGGCCTGTTTCGTGCTCCGGGGATGTTCCTGTGTGGCTCGATCTTCTGATTTTGCTTTTAGCCTTGGCCGTTATGGTTTAGGCAGACGCTGTTATCCTAAGTGACTCTCAGATGAGACAGAATCCAATCGAGCGGAGCTGCTCAGCCGAGGGTTAAGTGCTCGAGGGCCTGGTGGAGCTTCTCAGGTGGCTTTGGGATTTGAAGTCATTACTTTCGGTCGGCGGAAAAGAATCCGAGCCGCCGCCGTCGGCGCTTACGTTTTATTCGGTCCAAATGAGAAGCTGAGCAGGCTGGCATTTAGGTGTTTATTTTCCAATCCTATGGCTTTGTACTCGCTCAGTTTAGTGTACCCTTACTAAAGAATAATAATAATAATAATAATAATAATCCAAATCAAGACAGTAGCTCATCTGGATGCATCACAGGATGCTCGTGGCTGGATATTTTTGGTTGGTGGACCAAAAACGCCAGCAGCACTGCTGCACCTGAACGATCCACCACCCAAAAAGGACCTGATCTGCGCCGGCCCTGTGGGGGAGGATGAACCCGTGCCCATTTTCACATGTCTAGCTGCAGGTTTTCCTCCAGATTTGGGCTCCAGATGGTAGAAAAATCCCCCCAAAACCTTGCAAGAAGCTCTGCGTTAATAAAAGCATTTCTCTGAGCACGTGATGAACTCGTGTTTTACGGAGTAACGAGTTTAGCGCGTGAGCTCGTCTACCGGTTCACATGATCCTCAGCACAGCTGCAGGACTGAGGGAGGGGGCGTCGAACGAAAACCTTTCAAATCCTCGCAGCGTTTTATAAAAGGCCGCCACAGCGCAGTCAGCCTCGCTCTCCTTCCTCCTGCACTCGATTTCGGGCGGTAGGAGGTGAAAAATGAGCGCAGAGGTGGAGGGTTGAAGTTCCAGATGGGTCATATGTAAATAAAAACACAGTTTAGCCTCAGTTTTGCTTCACAGTGGAGCCATTGTGCGCTTTCATCGCCAGACCAGCGTTTTCTCTCCCCCTCTGCTTTCTCGGTGCATTAGAGA
>JAUZSU010155630.1:0-14209 GCA_034780255.1 Parotocinclus maculicauda
GTTTGGCAGAGGTGGGATTTGAACCCTTGACCATCAGGTCCAGAATCCAGTACCTTAACCGCTAGGCTACCACAGTCCACAGAGAAATGGCATGAGTGTCACACTCAGAACAGGGAATGAGGACAAAGCAAGGCATAAGTGCCAATAGTGCTTCATTACAGGAAGTCGTAATAAATGCAGAGACAGGACACAGACCAGATGAGGTACAGGGTATGAACAAGGAAGGACTAGGTGGATACCATAAATGGAGGCCCGCAGGCAAAAGTCAGCTAACGCAAACACAGAGCCAAACAGAAAATGCTAACATCTTGCTAATACAAACACAGATGCCAATGGAGACACAGCTAAGACAATGCTAACAGCTAACATGGAACCCTGCACAAGACAGAGCGCCATACAAGAAACCCTGATTCAGCTTTAAATTAAAGAATATTAATAGCTTATGGACGAATCTGGACATTATAATGTGAAATGCTGGCTTACAGTAAAGTCATGTTTAGAAAAGCACTAAGGAGAATAGAAGAAATACTCTTCTAAGAGTCTTTCTTGCTAACAAATGCATCTACAGCTAACGATGGGCTCCAAGGAACATTCATGTTATGCTGCTCTTAGGATAAACAACAGTTCTAAGAGATTGATCAATGAAGTTTTTTATAGCATAGCCATCTCACCTCCCCATTTCTTTTTTTTTAACTTATTTTATATGACAGTGCCTTTAATAAACCTGCATGTGCCCGTGAATATATGCTAAACAACATTTAAATAATCCACTCCTTGAGGATCATATAATCCCCCTACGCAGTACTACATACTGCAGAAACTGGGATCATCCTGAGGTCTGATGTAATGTAGCACATGTGAGGATGGATAGAAGCAAATTATTTTTGTCAACCCTTAAAAGTACAGAAATAGCAACATGAAGGCTCACATGAGCAGTACGAAAATGGTTGCCTGGGAGGGATGTCTTTGAACAAAGTCAAAATTAATTTGAAATGTACAGTTGTGGCCAAAAGTTTTGCGAATGGCGCAAAAAAGTTTCCTTTTCGCAAAGTTTGCTGCCTCTGCCTTTTGACAGATATGTATATGGTTTAATGAAGTACAATAATGAGCATTGCTTACATTTTTTTAAACTTATTATTGACAGTTACATCCAGTTTATGCAAATACTTAATATTTACAGTGCTATATTTACCCTTCTGCTTTAAGACTTCTGAGGTTTACCTCAGGCATGCTTCTGGGCAAAATCTTAAATAATGGCAACCTATTCTTGCCTAATCAGTGCTTGGAGTTGATCTGGGGTTTTGTTTGTTCAACTCTTTTGAGGACTGATCACTGAGCATGTACTTTTGATTAATTTCACTGTGTGTTCAGATGAACTCACATTTGCCCACTGTTATTCCTGAGCAAGCTCTACACTGGTAGTGGGACTGTGTTGACCTAGTGGTTAATGTACTGGCCAGAAGGCCAAAAGGTCCAGGATTCAAATCCCACCTCTGCCACAGTTGGGTCCTTGAGCAAGGCCCTTAACCCACAATTGCTTGGATTGTAATACTGTATTAATTGTACGTCACTCTGGATAAGGGCGTCTGCTAAATGTAGTGGTCCAATCTCATAGCTGCATCCTCTTTAGGAGACGATACTTACTTGACTTTTTTGGGGTGCGCTATAGCTTTCTTCACTGCAGTTGAACCACTCTTCTGGCCTGCAATTCCTTTTCCTTTTAATGCAATAAAGACTGCATGTGTTTTCTTGTAGGTAACCATGGTTAACAAAAGAAACCTAAACGCACCACTACCCTTTTAAATCTACCAGTCTGCTCCTCTAATCAGCAAGACAGTGTCATCAGCTGTCATGTCTTATTAACCTTTTCTCCTAAACTAATGAGATCAACACTACTATTATGTTAGCAAACCATTGGGCTGAATTGCAGTGGCTGGACTGCAGTATTTTTTGTAATTAAGTCATTTTCATTTCAGGGAAAGACTATGCAATTAATTGCAATTTATCTGACCACTCTTGCCAATCTAGAGTTAATACTCTTAATACATCGGTTTGCTGCAAACTGATCCAGAAAACTCTGTGAACAATAAAATCGTTGGTCATGACAGTACAATAAAAGTTGCACACAAAATAAGAATAGCCAAACACACATTCACACTTACACCATGTGCATTGTTAGAAATAGAACAATACGAGTGCACTGTAGCATTTACACAGCATGAACACATACACTCTGATACACATGCACAGAAACACAGAGCCTGCACTCAAATCCTTGAGAGCTGTAATTTTGCAGTGGTACAGACAGGCGTGAAAGTGTATGTTGTCAAAAATTCAGTTAAATGTAACTTCAGAGAAATTGAGTTATTTCTCTTTGCTGCTAAAAATGGGAGAGCCAGGACAGGGTGTAATTTGGGCGGCAAAAAAAATTCAACACTGGAACTGAAGAGGCTGTTCAAGGCAGCAGTGAGCAGTGTGTATTGGGTGAACATATGGAGAAGTGTCAGTGTGTGTGTGTGTCAGTGTGTGTGTGTGTCAGTGTGTGTGTCAGTGTGTGTGTCAGTGTGTGTGTCAGTGTGTGTGTCAGTGTGTGTGTCAGTGTGTGTGTGTTAGTCACCATGTAATATGTGTATCTAGGATGAATGCTGACACTCCGGTTCATTTTAATAGTGGTGACACAGCCGTGTTGGTCAAGATGAATGGTAGTCAAGAGGAAAATGAGCAGAAGGACTGGAAGTCTGACCTTGGCATATCTCTCTTCCTTTGCCCCAAGAAAAAAAAACTGTCTCAAACTTAAAAATGCTCAAAGTGACAGCTTATATACAGTATAACAATATATTATATACAGTGATGGTATATATTGCATATACTGAGCTTAATGTGACCCAATCATCTGCTTCGCTGAAAGAAATTCGGTTCAGCCTCAAAGATGGTGACACCTTGAGAATCACATGCCTCAAGACATGCAAAATATAATGTGCTATGTTCTGTACAGCACCTGCTATGAGCTATCATTACCTTGTCTGCAGCATGGCTGGCTTTCTGTAAAATATTTGCAAATGTCCATTGCTTCATGCGGAAAACCAAAGCAAACTGGCTGTAACTAAAGATTGCTCAAGATTTTAAAATGATGCTAGGACATTATGATATGTTTTCTGTGGCAAATTTTAGTGAATTTGCATGATCTGTCCTGCAGTTCTGATTAGCAATCCAGAATAAAATTGGATTGCTAGACGTTGTTCCAGTGACACCCATGGTGCAACTTCTGGAGCAGAAAGTTTTATTAAACACGTGCGGCATCAGTGTGAGCGGACAATGCAGAGCAGCATTTGATTGGTGTGGCACTCCTCATAAGTACAAAGATGATCAGGTTTTAGCATTCAGTTTTATTGTGTGCGGTGGATATGAGAACCATGCGAGTTTGATGAGGTAATGAGCTAAAACATTAGGCCCACCCGCTGAACAAATAAGGAATAACAACTCTAATTTAACTTTGCATGTCAAGATCTGGTGAATATTAGCAGTTCTCTATCAGTTCTCAGAGTGGATGTTTTGGATGTCGGTGGAATGGGCAGGTGTAAAGACAAGGGCAAGAACAACTTTGACAAAGGTCTAATCATTATGATCAGACGACTGAGTCAGGGTACCTCTGAAATAAGGCTTGTGGGGTTGTCAGCAGTGGAAATTACCCCCTGACAGTGGCTAGTGGCGTAAAATTCACAAAATGGTGACAGGGTGTTGACCAGCCAAGGTTAATCAATGCACTATGGCAATAAAGGCAATCCTGTCTGGTTCCAAACAATAGAACATTACAGAGAATTTTTTAATGCTGGTTATTGGAGAAATGTGTCAAAACATTACACCCTGCTGAGTATTTGACTGTGTAGCAGCGGGCTTTTCAGCGTGCTAACCGTGCACCTACTGAATTTACATAGTTGCCTGGGGAAGAAGATGATAGCAGTGATTTTGACTGTGGCATGATAGTTCAGTACTTTTCAAGAAGAATAACATCCTCTAGTTTATTCAGTGGTGCAAAAAAGAAATAGTCCAGTAAGTGACAGGTCAGTGGATGTAAACACCTAGGTCAGCAGAGAATGGCTAGTCTGACAGAAATGTGACAGTAACAAATGGATATGAATGAATATATATGTAATGACCAGCAAAGCTTTGCAACATACACAAGACATCCATAGGATATATTGTCTAAATCCCAGTCAGTATTAGTATAGGTGTACTAAGGCCCACTTAATGTCTGTGTATGTACATTTTTAATTTAAAAAAACATGTTAATATAACAATTCATTGTTCAATTAAAGGCACTCTGCTAATGCCCTTAAGATGCTGTCCACACATTTGGCTTTAATTATTTACGACCAAGAACACAGACATTTTTAGAGCTGGATAAGGCAGGGGTTCATCGATAACACTGTCACAGTTTAGTGTTTATTTATTCAGCATCAATAATTAACTTAATGCCACCATTCAGTTAGTGTTTGGACTACAGTCATCATTAGTTCCAAAAGGCACGTTGAGTGCCGAAAATAACCTTCTTGGACCCAAGTAATGTGCAGTAGAAATATAAGTTTACAGCAGAATTTAACAGAGATTTGCTCTGAGCTACTGTGAAACTCTAAGCTATGTTTCAGCTGGAAAGAGCATACAAGTTGCACTTCTCAAGTTTACATTTAAAGTTACAGGATTTAGCCGATCCCTGTGTCCAAAACAACTTACAAATGTGTTTTGTATTCTTCCTAGTAGACATAACCTCATGTTTGTACAAGTAAGCAATTGCCCAAGAACACAATTAAACCAGAACCAGCTAGGATCTGATGTAAAATAAAACAAAACACACAAGCAAAAGTTTTTGTATTTTGTTTTTTGGCAGGAGACTCATTCATACATCGAGTTGGAATTCATTCCACCACCTGGGTGCCTGTACAGAGAACTGTCTTAATGCTCGTCTTCCTTTCATCTTATGTGGAGGATCCAGTCGAGCCAAGACTGTGTCTCTGAGGTACAGAGTTACGAGGTACAAGGTTGTAAAATAAATAATTATAAAATAGTGTTGAACAAACAAAGATTTTTCTTTAATCAAAATGCAAAGAAGACCAAATTCAACGTGTTGCTGAGATATGACATTGTTTGGTTTATTTCCACAGACAATGTATTTGTTTTATTTGTATAGAAGTCCTCCTAAGGATAGGAACAATCTTTTCTAAACATTTTGCTGATCCCACAGCTTAAAATGGCAACTTTTATTTGAAAAAGCAATATTTGCTTTACTGAGTTTATGATTTGGTGAACAGTTAAGAAGCTATGGTAAATCATCACATGAACGGAAACTTCCCATGATCATGCTGTTATAGACTTAAGGACTGTGTGTGTACGCGTACCCTTTTTACTTGCGTTCACAATAAAAATAAGTTCCTGCATATCCTGCTTATGCTACGTATGTCTGTTGGATGAGCGTGGACACAGGAATTCAGCAGGAAGGTGAACGTGGTGATGCTCAGAGGGTCAATGTGGATCACGTAAGGGGCCCTGGAGGCTGTTCTGTGCTGTACCAAGTGCCAGTGTTTGCATGTATTCATAAGTCTAATAGTGTTCTCTGTATATTTATCTACCATGCACCGTCTGTGCATTTATGACTGAGTTTGGACAAGAAATAGAGGAAGTGCTGTGCAGTAGGAGGTGGTGCTAATTTATCTCCATGCTTGACAGTGTGATAATACAATCACTCATCCTGAGGCTTATCACATACACACACATTATACTGTATGCAAATTATACACGAATGTCACTCCTAATCTGTCAGTCATAAAAATACTAGCTTTTCCCCTCACAACTGCATTCTATATTATTCCCCATACTATTGCCTATTAGAGTTTTTGTTTCTTTAAAGCCGATATCAGCATCAATGGCTATTTTAATGACATCCACAAGGTTACATTGAGTTAGTGTAATTATGCATGTCTTTGGGCTGTGGGAGGACACCGGAGTAACCAGAGAACACCTACGTGGACATCTGGAGGACATACAGACTCCACACAGAACAGACCCAGGCCACACCTTCTCGCTGAGAGGCAATGGAGATTCAAACCGAGTCACAATGATGCCCAATTGTTAGAGTAAAACTAAAGCTATGCTGTATAGGGTAGATTGATCAAAGGTGCTATTTTATTATTGCTATAGAAAATGTAGATAATTTGCTAATTAGTTTTGTCTGTTATAAAATCTACGTCTCTTTTTTATTTGCACTGCTCACAAAAATTATGTATATTTAATTATGGGATTTTTTGACTTTTTGGGAGCAGTATATTTAAAAGACCATTCTTTATTTATTCATAAATTAATGCACAAGGTTTAAAATCCCAACCAATAGCTTCTAGTATAACACTCACACATGTACTGATTCTCTCTCCATACCCACCTAATCCAATTCAGAGTCACTGGGGCCTAACTAGCAGCACAGGGTGAGAGGTCATATTTAGGATGCCAGTCCATCATAAGACACATACTTGTGTCATTTGAGCTAATGCATGTCTTTTGAAATATAGAATAAAATCGGAATACCCAGACAGATCGCACAAAAGGGCACTGACACCACCCCATACCATGTCAGACCCTAGCTTTTGGACATGTTGCTGATGGTCCAATTTGTTTTTGGTTTGAAACACACAGCTTCCATTTCTTATTTAAAAAAATCTCTCAAATACTGATTTGTCTCACCACAATACCCGTTTCCACTGTGTGATGGTCCATTCTAGATGCCCCGGAGCTCCGAGAAACCGAAACCCCTTTTGGACATGATTACCATAAGGCTTCTTTATTACACAATAAAGTTTTAAGTGGCATTTGCAAATGTACCTGTGTATTGTAGTGCTTAATTAAGGTTTGCCAAAGCAATGCCTTGCATTACAAAGTGATTATATCAGCTATTGATGAATGATGGTGTTTGAAACAGTGCTGTCTGAGGGATCCAAGATAGCAGGAGTTCTAGAGGAGAAAATATGCAAATCCCTTTCAATCTCGCTTCGAGAAACACTGTTTTTAAACATTTCAGTAATGTTCTCACGCATTTGTTGACAAATTGGAGATAATCTGCCAATCACCATCATTTTGTGAATGCGGCTCTTGTATCGAATCATGGGTAAAATTTGATCACATTATTATTGATCTGTTTTTGCCTGATTACTAGCTTTTAATTGCCCATAGATGTCAACTTTGGAATGTGTTTCAGGCTTAAAATGCAGGAATTAATGTTTATTAACAAATTAAATAAAGCTGAACAGACGAAATATAAAATATCTTGTGTTCATATTATCTGAGATTAAATAATAGCCAATGTAAGTCATTTTTTTTTATTTAGTATTATTAGATTTATTGGATTTAAAAGCCTTTAATATTATTTTCGCAGCTGCAATACAGAGGGATATGTGCATGAATGTATAATTAGCATATTTTTAATTAAATGTTTAAATGCATGGTTTGCACTTTGCATCTTTTATTTATTTTATTCATTTGTTTATTAAGATAGTTCCTTTGTTGCATTTACCATACTCTCCTGATGTTTTCTAATTCGGGTTAGCTACTTATAACTAATACAAACTAATAACACTTTACCTTCCATATTATATTATTTCTAGATGCCGAAGTATTCTGGTTATGCATCTAAAATCTATTGATGAAGATACTATGAATATGATCCTACTTGCTGAGCTAAATAACACAATAAAACGGATGGTCAGTCACAGAGCTGTCAAGAAAATCTTTTCCTACAAAAAACCCCACATCACATACCCTAATGATAAGACAACTGTTTGCAAAGCTTACTTTGTTGTGACCAGGTGACGTGAACCATGTCACATGAGCTATGAGCTGTATATTGGGGGAATGTGCTTGCTTAGTTTGGTTATGGATACTTGAACTTGTGAATCCACAGTGATTAGGTAGCACTCTAGTACCACTTTTCAAGGCTACCCCATATGTACATCACATTATCTAGCGGATTTAAAAGCCTTGTAAATTATTTTCACGGTTACAATACAGAGAAACAAGGATCTTTGCAAGAGTGTATAATTAGCATATTTTTAATTAAATGCGCAAATGCATGGTTTGCACTTTGACTGTGCAGGTCATTTAGAGGATAAGGGAAGCATGTGACTAATTAAAACTTGAAATGTGTCCCCAGCACTTTTCTTTTGTTTTGTTTTAATTTGCTGTATGCCGAGCAGAGCCTTTCTTTGTTTACCACCGCTGTGTGACACAAGAGCAGGGTGTCCTATATTGTTAGATTACTAATTAGTTTTAAAGGTGAGATCCAAAAATAATTGTCTTTGTTCCTAAATAAAGTGTAAGATTTGCCAGACAGTCGTGTTTCATGTCAAAAAATGTTTTAAGCATGTTTAACATTCGGAGAGAGAGGTCAGACTTTGTATGTTTGTGTGCATCACATACTACTTACATACAAAATGTTCAACACAAAACAACACGGGGGTGCCATCGGGGAGCCCAAACTACTTGTATATGATAGAAGATGCAGCCAGGATATTAAAACTGTAAATATTAAACAATTGCACTATATGCCTGGATGACCATAACACATTTGCAATTATTTAACAATTATTTGACAATCAATACACAGGAGCATGTAATTGTAATCCTTCATAGTAATATATATTAATCTGTGTTACAAGTTCATGGACAATTTTAATTTGTAGTCACATCTCATCAACAATTTATTGATTAAGTGTAAATAATTGATGCTCTTATGACCTTAGAAACACTAAGGCGCCTTAATGAGCTTGTATACTTCTAAATAAATAATTAATGTGTTTAGACCATTTTCTAACACTTCTTAAAGATAGATGAAACCACAGTGAAGTAAATGGGATAGTCTGCTATCTTTCAACTGCATTAAGCACATAATGTATGCTGGCAGAGAAGAATGGGAAAATGTTGGACTCATTAAATATAAATATAAAATACAGTATTGCTTTAAATGTTAAATTTAAAAAATCTATGGTACGACGCAAATGCTTGGATAACCCTGTTCTTATGACATTGAAATATATATAACCATTTAAAAAATGTTCTTTATAACAATTTCACCACACTTTTATTAGTCGTTTTATTAGACTCCTCTCACTCAAACACACACACATAGTGTATATACATATATACTCTGTGTGTGTGTGTGTATATATTATATATATATTTATATATATAAGCAATAAAAAAGAAAAAAAAATATTTTTATTATTAAAAAAGAACATCGAAAAGGCAAACCACAAGTCAAAGAAAGTTGTTTTATAATAATGCAAGTGAGAAACACAGAAAACAGTGGCACCAGCACTTGGAACGTCCCAAAGCATGATTAACAGACTGTGGAATTACAAAATTACAAAGAAGACTAGGGCAGGGTCGCCCGTCTGCCACAACAATAAGAGATAATCGATACTTGACCTTATTGATGGAGAAGAAGGAGCAGAAATTTATATATATATATATATATATCACTCTTTGTTTCATTGCAGACATTTGCTAAAATAAAAAAACTTCATTTTATTTCTCATTAATGTTAAAACTGAAATATTACATGGTCAATATTACAAGTATTTTTATACCCTTTTCTCAGTATTTAGTAGAAGCACCTCTTGAGCTAGTACAGCCATGAGTCTACTTGGGGATGATGCAACAAGTTTTTCACACCTTGATTTGTTGATTCTCTGCTATTCTGTCAGGTTGGATGGTGAACGTTGATAGACGGCCATTTTTAGGTCTCTCCAGAGATGCTCAATTGGATTTAGGTCAGGGCTCTGGCTGGGCCAGTCAAGAATAGTCACAGAGTTGTTCTGAAGCCACTCCTTTGTTATTTTCGCTGTATGTTTAGGGTCATTGTCTTGTTGGAAGGTGAAACTTCGGCCCAGTATGAAGTCTTTCA
Source organism: Parotocinclus maculicauda (assembly GCA_034780255.1). NCBI lineage: Eukaryota > Metazoa > Chordata > Actinopteri > Siluriformes > Loricariidae > Parotocinclus > Parotocinclus maculicauda. The sequence goes on from JAUZSU010155630.1 coordinate 9,944, forward strand.
GGATATGTCTGTACTTGGCCGCATTAATCTTTCTTTCAATTGCAACCAGTCGTCATGTCCCTGCAGTTAAAAAACACCCCCATAGCATGATGCTGCCACCACCATGTTTCACTGTTGGGATTGTATAGGGCAGGTGATGAGCAGTGCCTGGTTTTCTCTACACATAACACTTAGAATTAACACCAAATAGTTTAATCTTTGTCTAATCAGAACAGGGAATATTATTTCTCATAGTCTGGGAGTCTTTCATGTGTTTTTTGGTAAACTCTATGTGGGTTTTCATATGTCTTGCACTGAGGGGAGCCTTCTGTCAGGCCATAAATCCCTGACTGGTGGAGAGCTGCAGTGATAGTTGACTTTGTGGAACTTTCTCCCAACTCCCTACTGCATCTCTGGAGCTCAGCCACAGTGATCTTTGGGTTCTTCTTTATTTCTCTTAAAAATATCCTTCTCCCAAAATTGCTCAGTTTGGCTGAACGGCCAGGTATAGGAAGAGTTCTGGTCGTCCCAACCTTCTTACATTTAATGATTATGGAGGCCAATATGCTCTTAGAAACCTTGAATGCTGCAGATTTTTTTTGTAACCTTGGCCAGATCTGTTTCTTACCACAATTCTGTCTCTGAGCTTCTTGGACAGTTCCTTTGACCTCATGATTCTCATTTGCAATAACATGCACTGTGAGATCTTATATAGACAGGTGTGTGTGTGTGTCTTTCCTAATCAAGTCCAATCAGTTCATTTAAACATAGCTGGACTCTAATGAAGGAGTAGAACCATCTCAAGAAGGATAAGAAGAAATGGACAGATTGTAAGTTAAATATGAGTGTCACAGCAAAGGGTCTAAATATTTATATTAAATTCTAATCCTTAAATTCTCGTCTTTTTTTTCTGCCAAGATGGTATGTGGAGTGTATATTAATAAGAAATAAAATGAACTTTTTTTAGTTTAGCAAATGGCTGCAATTTAATAGAGTAAAATATTTAAAGGGGTCTAAATAATTTTATGTACCCACTGTATGATGCACAACCCCTAATCACAAAATGTTGGGATGGTGTGGAAAATGCAAATAAAAAAGTATTGTTTTCATACATTTACTTTGCTTTTTGTTTTATTGCAGACAATCAAACCTACAGACATATAGCCTGTTCTGCCTGGTTAACTTGACATAATTCACTAATACCCATCCACTCCTGCATTTCAGGCCTATAACACACTACAAAAAAGTCAAAACAGGTGCAATTTAAAAGTAGCAATGAATTAGAAAATTTGACGTGATTTCAAACAGGTGATGTCAACAGGTGACGTGTATCATGATCATGATGATAAGTATTTAGGACAGGCGGAGTCAATGAGGAGAAAAAAAGACCACAGGAACTACAGTTTGTTAACAAATTTGTCAGAAAATGATTAAAATGTTTAAAAATAAATGTTAGAAGAAATATAAGGAGGGATTTTCATAACCCTCTAAAAAGTACAATATTTTTAAACAATTTTAAGAATCTGGAATAATTTAATTGTGTAAAGAGCAAGGGTACAAATATAAACTGGATATCTGTGATCTTTGATCCCTCGGACGGCACTGCATTAAGACCCGCCATTCATCTTTAGCTGATATTACCACATGGAAAAATAACGAAGTTTGGCGAACATTTGTCAAGCACTACAATACAGAGTTACATTCACAAATGCCACTTAAACATTGTATTTAAACATTTGAATAATTTGTTGGCAAACTGCCCACCTTTGCTTCTTAAAGATTATTTATTTACTTGATTTAGTTTATTTTAATTCATTACTAGCTCTAAATTGTCCCCATTGTTGCAGGCTTGAAATGTAATGGATGTTCATAACAAATAAAGCATTTAATAAAAACATTAAATATCTCAGGATCATAATGTCTGCAATGACATAAAATGTAAGATGCACTATATTGTTTTGGTTTGCATTTTCCACGCTGTCACAAGTCTTTTTCTGATTTGGGGTTGTATTTATGGTCATCATCAGAGGTAGTGGTAGCAGTAATAGTAGTAGTGTTACTTTTGCTCCATTCTGTTGTTATTTTCTGCTGAAGTGCGTCTTTTTCACTTTCAAATATCCCTTGCTTTTTCAGGCTTATTTTTTTGGATTGATTTTGTAGAACATAATATGCAGTCCAAATTTAGTGGAGCTTTTCCACTGGTGCACGAGACAATGATCGTCTATCGCATTGTACAGTCTTTTTTATTTATTTATTTATTTATTTTTTTCCTCTTTTTTCAACCCCAAAGCATGGCAAGGATGGCACTGATTCGCATTATCTTAAAATTAATTCTCAATTACTAGGAAATATTTAAGCCAAGAGTTGATGTACTGGGACATATGTAGACTGGTGGTCCTGTCAAGGCTTCTTCCTTCTGTATTCAGCTTTTCCTTTCCACTGTCGCCCTAGGCTTGCTCAATTTGGAATTTTCCAAATTTCAAACATTTTGGAACCATAGCAAATCAGGCACAAAGTGACAGACCAGAGCAGAAGCTCACTAAAGGAAAGCCATGCCTCTAATGGTGAGAAGATTTCTTTTTTTGTATCTTTCAGTTATGGTTTATATCTCTTTAGTGTTTCCCCTAGGTTGCATTGTTCTACAACTGAGACCCCTGCTAATTTCCAGCAAGTTTCCTTTCGGTGCCATCTCCCCACACATGGGTATGGTTAGAAGGAGCACTTGGATTCAATAGTGCAATAGCACTACACCTATTAGCATTTAATGTGCAGTAATGAGCTTATCTCGAGCATAAATCTTCTCTCTCTTTTGTCTCATTGTTGCCTCAGTCAGCCATATCCACAGTGGAATAGACTCCTCATTACAGAGCAATCTATAGAGAACCAGCCCAGCACAATAGAACCTTTTTTTTAGGTTTTGTCTCGTACCACTGGATCTTTACTTGAAAGAGCATAACTATAATCGATAGCCTCTTACAGGACAGCGGGATATGACCACTGGTGCAAACAACCTAAACAAGGTCTCAGTCTCTGTTTCATAGTCAGTATTTTTTATTATAGCCATATAATAGAATGTGTTTCCCCAAGTTATATGGTGTAATGTGCAAAAGTCTTAGGCCACCTTTGAATTAGATATGCTGTGGTTTTAACCACAGTATAATGAGCATATATAATAATTTACCTGTCTTGTTGTTAGAATACAACACGAAAACAGTAGTATATAGATGCATCAGATTATATAGGCTGCAGTGGCAAGCAATTAGTTTGACTTACCCTTACACTTGAGCAATAGCAGGCGCTAATTTTATTGTTGACAGTTTGAGAGGATCCATTAAAACAAAATTTGTAAGGGCAGTAGGAAAAGGCAGAAACATACTGTTTACAAATTAATCCTAAATCCTACACACCTTATATTATTGTGTTGCCCTGATTTAATCTAGCACTGCTCAAGGGAGATTTTCTTGTTGCAGCACCACTCTGATAGGTTTCAGGATTATTTCATGTTAACCACTAGCAATCTTTCAAGGAGTACATTTCTGCAGTCATGCAGAGGCAGACAAATCATTAGCAATGGTCCCTGAGATAAGAAGATTAGGGCCATGATTTTCAGTGGTGGAAATAATTTTGATCCCTTGCTGATTTTGTAAGTTTGCCCACTTACAAAGATATGAGCAGCCTATAATTTTAAGGGTAGGTTTATTTTAACAGTGAGCATTAGAATATCTAAAAAAAATCTAGAAAATGACAACATATTAAATATATAACTTTATTTGCATTTTACAGAGAGAAATAAGTATTTGATCCCTCTGGCAAACAAGACTTAATACTTGGTGGCAAAACCCTTGTTGGCAAGCACAGCAGTCAGACTTTTTCGAAGTTGATGATGAGGTTTGTGCACGTCAGGAGGAATTTTTTCCACTCCTCTTTGCAGATCATCTCTAAGTCATTAAGACTTGAGACTGTGGCTTGACAACTTGGACCTTAAGCTCACTCCATAAGTTTTCTATGGGATTAAGGTCTGGAGACTGGCTAGGCCACTCCATGACCTTAATGTGCTTTTTTTGAGCCACTCCTTTGTTGCCTTGGCTGTATGTTTTGGGTCATTGTTGCGCTGGAAGACCCAGCCACGACCAATTTTTAATGTCCTGGCCGAGGGAACAAGGCTGTTCTCAGGATTTTACGGTACAAGGTCTGCGGTGAGGTAGTCCTGTGCCCTTAGCAGAGAAACACCCCCAAAACATAATGTTTCCACCTCCATGCTTGACGTGTTCTATGGGTCATAGTCAG
>JAUZSU010155651.1:0-14208 GCA_034780255.1 Parotocinclus maculicauda
TCTCCACATCATTGCATTCAGTTTTTATTCACAATTTGTTTAGTGTCCCAACTTTTTTGGAATCCGCTTTGTATGTACGTACATGTCGCTTGGCTCTTGCACTTATGCATATGTCTCTATCTGCTCTTTCACAGCACTGGTGGCGTAAGTGCATGCTAACCCACGTCAGTGAGAGAGCTGGTTTCTCTGAGCTGCAGCATGAGGCAGCTGTGTGTGTGCAGGCAGTGTGGCGAGGCTACAGGGAGAGAAGACTTTACCTTCTGCAGAGGGATGCAGTTCTGCTACTGCAGAGAAGCTGGAGGCGATGTGCGCAGCAACAGAGGCAAAAAGCTGCATGCCTTATCCAGGCATTCTGGAGAGCACACAGCCAGAGGCAAAGATATCAGCGGCTGTACAGGGCTGTCATTACACTGCAGGCAGGCTGGAGGGGGCATCAGGCTCGTCAGAGGTAACATGATACTGATGACTAGTACAGTAAATGGATATGTGGGTTCTCTGTATTGCTGTCAATGCTCTTAGGAAGCTACAATGCTGTTTTCAAGCTAGGTCACTTAGGTAGTGTGTTGTCTAGTTTGATAGGTCACCACTGCATATGTTTGAATCTCTTAGTGGTTCTTCGGCACTGTAAGTGGCTGGGTCTTAGGGAGGGAAGGCCAGAATAAGAGTCGGCCATCGGAGGCACTTGCAAAGATAGCATATCCTTTTATTTTAATTAACTTTTATATTGAATTAAGTATTTAGTTCATACTTTTGACTCTATTTTGAATCAATTTATGTTTTCCATTAGTTGTCGATGCCTGAAAGAAGAGCAAATGAGGACAAGAGAGGACCATGAATGGAATAATACAAGAGAAAGCATACACGATATCCAAAAACGTACCGACACATCACAGGAGGACTGCAGAATGGAGGATGCTGAGAGTCTGCCTTCAGAACCTTCCAGATCTCTGGATGAAAGCACTCTAAAAAGCCGAGCAAAGCGTGAGAGCAGGAGAAAGAGAGAGCTTGAACAAGCATCTTTTAGTCTGAAACTACTAAAGGTGCGATCCAGTACTCTTTCCCTCTCTGACCAACCACCACAGGCCGCTGAAAATCCAGTCTCTTCAGAAGTTGCTCCCTCTTGCTCTTCACTTCAGAGCTCTCTGGATAGCCATGGTAGCTTTGAGTTGCTTAGTGTGGATGATGAGTCATCTCAAAACAATCAGCCTACACCAATGGAGCTAAATAAGAGTGAACTCAAAGTGGTAATAGATCCATCAAGTCCAGTGCAGCCAGGGCAAAAAACCTCTAAGCCTGTGTTCTATATATCAGATGAAGCAAGTAGTCCTGTGCATCAGGCATCACATGTACCATCTTGGAAGTCAAGCAGAGAAAAAAAGGAGTCTGTAGTGTTCATCATCAGCATGCAGAAGGAGAGTCCATTAGATCAGAGCACTCAGGAAGCTCTAGAAAGTTTGGACAAAGAAGCAGAGTGTAAGCTGTGCTCTGCCCAGCAGGAGACCATTTCATCAGCCACACAGGCAGAACAGACATTGTTGAACCAGCCAGATCTTGAGCCATATTCAGCACCGTCTTCTAAAATGTCCAGCATGCCAACAGGTGGTCTGGCACAAGAAGTGATGTCACATCCCAGAATGGCGGATGATACGGTTCGAACAAAATCCCCAAAGAAAGCAGTGACTCTCAGTATCAGCATGAAGGAAAAAGCCACTAGTCTGGCTTTCTCTCCCAAACGCAGCAGGCTGACCTTTTCCAAGTGAGTTTGGGCACGTGCACATGACACACATCACATAGCAATGCTCTACACACTGTTACGCATGTTTTGATAAAGCATCTGGTAACCATTAATTACAAAAACGCATTTCTATGTGTATTCATTTTTGCTGCTCATAGAGATCTGATTTGTCCCATTAGGTCTGATAAAGACCTAGTAAATCAGGAGCGCTCTCTGGCCTTGCAAAGTGAGAGAACATCAGGTTTCAGATCCCTAAAAAGCAGAGAGGTAAGAACCACATGATTTCTTTTTAATTTATTTTTTATGGTCTGCTTAAAACTTTATTAAGCCATGCCTATTTTATATTATATATAATATACTGTATTATAAAAGCAGATTCATATTCATGATGTTGCCCGAGTGTAGTTTAAAGTGTTTTAAGCATGTTTTTAAGATAAGCTACGCTATACATGTATACAGTATGGTTATGATATATACATTGTACGTTTAACTCACAATGGATTTGTTGGAATGTATCCCCATAGTAAATTGTGCGGCACAAATCATGCTAGATAAGGATTCCCCAATTTTCTTGAGTTAGTTTCTGTTAAGAGGTTGTCATGCCTGTTGATATTAAACTGATGGTCTATTGTGCAACCAGCTGACATTAATTTGTAGAAAACTTTTTTGTTCAATAAGTTTTCATCATGGCTTTCATAGCACCATGATGGGATTTGGTGAGCATTTCATTAGTAGGAATGAAATAATATAAATACATATCCATAATTAACCATTTTGGTTCAAAGAGCCACGTGATATCAGATATCTTTCAGATTTTATTTGTCAAGCTCTAAAGTTAATTTGACATATATGGCGTTTTGAAAATGTAGTTGGACAGCTATTTCCTAAATTTTGATGTGAGTCACTTTGTATGACCAGGTGGCCCGAGCTGGCCGCCCAAAGAAAGCTCGAATGGCTCGCACTCGCTCCGACTTCCTGACCCGTGCCTGTAGCACTGAGGCTGACTCTGACGATGAGGATGATGAAGAATATGAGTACAGGCCTGTGTTCCACACACTGCCCCTCTCAGAGTCCCCAAACTCCCTCAGCCCTGACCAAGACTTTCACAGTGACTTTGAGATGGTAAACTGAGCCACAGTGGTGACATCATCACCTTTCTAAACACCCACACATCCAGTGCACTTATTCTGGGCTGTAACCGCTTTGTTTTAAACACCGTAGTTAATACTGTAGTTAATACTAACTCAGCATTCTCTAACAAACGCCGACCTTGTGTTGTATGATGCCAAGAAATATAGCATGGCATGTGGGTGTCAAGGACTGCAATTTCCCGAGCACATAAGCATTGCATAATGATAAAATGAAGCTGTAAGTATTGGCCTACAGAATTGATGTCTTAGGTCATCATTAGATTTGTATTTTAAGCAATGGTATAATAATGATATGTAACATATTGTCATATTGTTGACGAATGGACACACAAATTTCAAACTTAGATGAAAATGGCTTCTTGGCTGCTACTCCTTCAAAGGACCAAGCCTCTTTAGACTGTAGAATGGTCAACTTGGCATCCCAATAAAACTATTCAGATGTGACTATTGGTCAAGTGTATGGGGAGGTCAAACTAAATACTTAACGTTATTTTTTTTAATCCCAGCTTTTTAATACTGCAAACAGATGTCCTGTGTTTTCTGGTTGTGTTCTCATAAAAATGCTTATAAATACTTATGGTCATTATTCCATTGTTAAAACAATGATATATTTAATCTTATAGTGACCTAAGATTTTTGTGCAGTACTGTATATTGATCCGATTCTGAACTGTGCTAAACAAGAATGCAGTTTAGCTGCAAATAGTAATAATTATGTAGTGTGGAAACACTTGTTAGGCATGAGTGTTCTGATTTGAATAATATAAAATACTATTTCAATTCTGATTGACACCATTTCCGGCCGGTTATGGATATGGGGAGCATATTTTCTTTCTTTTTCGGTATTTCTTTCCGCATAGAAGTCCACCACTTGCCTGTACAAGGAAACAGTTGGTGGCCGCAGGCTGTAGGGAGTTAAGCACACTGATATTTGATAGACTCATGATGCATTCTTAGGTGGAAGCATTTAATGAACAATCCATCATTTAAATCACAGTTTTAGGAAAAATTTACCAAGAAGACCACATTTTAAATCTGGCCACATTTCACCAAGCTGTGCTTGCTGTGTTTGTTGCAGAATGTTGTTTTTAGGAAAAATGGTCTTTCTGTCCTAACCTTCTCCAGACTGGTTCACCGGCTCTAGTTGTATATACTGATATGTAGTGGTATGTTCTGATCTGATCTATTAACACCTGTTATGGAATAACTACTGTCTTTTAACACCAGCTTTTCTCCAGTAGATTTGCATGCATCACTTTTGTTTGAGGATGAAGAAACCCTTCACAGAAGACCTAACACCTCTGCTCAGTTTTTTTCAGTGCTTCTTATAGATATTAGATTTCTTACACTTTTTACTCTTTCTGAAATTTAGCTTCTAATTAAAACACAAGGACTCCTCATCTTTGTGGCATTTACACAGCAAATAAAGCTGTAAGGTATAAATTTGTTAATAATGGTCTATTCTGTCCGTCCATTTTTCTGAAGCCCTCTCAGAAAGAGCAGAAGCGGCTGCAGAAAACCATGTCCTCAGGAGACCTGGGAAAGGTTGACTCGTTGAGGAAGTCCCTATCACAAACGGACAGCAGGTTTGAAGATAACTCCACTCATTTTCAGATTTAACTGAGATCACATTCTTTCATGCTTTGTAATCTGATGTTTATATCTTATCCACAGAATGAGGGGTAAAATGAAGTTTTGGGGAAAGGGAAAGATTGGTGAAAAGAAGATTGCCAACAGGGGGCGCTCTGCGGATGCAGAACTCGTAAAAACACGCGCTGGTAAGAAAAGTGACACATCATTAGAGATGGGAGACATTTACACATTTCTGGTGTGTGATCCATCACCACGTAATACCAAGGCTAATACCATTATTCTGATTCCAGTACTCCAAAAAATGTAAATTCAATCAGAACGTCAAATCCCTTGTTTGTGAAACCACAATGGGCATTAAACCTGATTCAGAATGTTTACATAGAGGAGGAAGAATTAATTTTAACATTTAAATAAAAGATTGCTCTTACTCGTACTCCTTCCTACAAAACATGGGGTCTGTAATGTAGATATGTTTTAAATGGTCTAGTTAGCAAACACCTTATAGATACATGCATACAGCAGGTCAACTGTTTTAGATATGTACCCTAAGCTGTGTGTACGTTACATGTTTTTGACAATTGATCATGATTAATTTTTCCAAGACTTAAGTGTTTTGTTGTTGTTTGTTTATTAGGGTTTCCTAATTAAAGCAAATCTTAGATTATACGCAATCCATTTTAATGATAGTCCCTCTTTATACTCTCCCTATTAAAATGATTTATTTAAGGGATCAAACTATTACCAGACAGAAGGGCAAGTACTCTTGGTGGTCAGCTAAGACTCTGAAATACCCTGTTTAACCCATTAACTGCCAAATTTTTTTCTGAACATTTCTTTACTTTATTTCTGTCCGCCTACATTTCATCCCATCCCATCAGTAGGCAAGTTAAAGCAAATGGAGATCATGGTTTTTAATGGGTTAAACTTGCTAGCAGAATGAGTTCTAGCAAGGTATCTGTCAAACCTAATTTTTGAAAAGTACCCTTTGTCTGGACAAAATATGTAACTTCCATCTGTTCAAATAAACTAACCTAATATTACACTGGTACTAGGATTTCGACCTGCTCACTCCATTGAAACTCCAATCACTTTAGTGGGAACTCTTATTAGTGAACTCTGCCTCATTCTGTCTGCATGTCCCTGTTTCTCCTTTGAATACCTCTCCTTTAACATCTCGTTTTGTGTGGCTGAATTTCAGATTTAAACAGATATGCGATATACATTGTATATACATTTTCTTTAATTATCATTGTAAAAAACTAACATCTGTGGTTCTATTGTTTTGCTGGTTGTTAGCACACCTTAGCTAAACAAAATGAGATGAATGTAACCTTTAAGACTTATTTACATGAACCGATGCTTTCTCTAGACGCTTGATGAGATTACTGAGTGTTTATCTTTTTGTATTTTTTTTCCTCAGATTCCCCATCTGGCAGCCCTGAAAATGGCCGTGACAGTAAGGAGAACCGGGAGCCGGAAGTGAGGCTAATGACAATGAAGAGGAGGCGGAGTGTAAAGATTAGCAGTGTGGCACAGGAACCTACCGCATGGCAGAATGACTCTCTGTTCATCCTCACTTGCACGGCAGACTATCGCAGCATGAATGACTTCCTCATGAAGAAGGTATCTTCAGAGTTCTTCCATATGTGATATTGTAATGGGAATATATGGCTTGAGAAACATGAGAAAAATTTGGCTTTAAGGCAAATGGGAACATGGACTCATGGCTGGAGCAAAGTTCGCTTGAAATGGTTAAGACATCCATCAATTTAAGTGCTCCTTCTTGCAAAGTCAGAGCCAGTGTACTGGTTGTGATTAAAACAGGGGTCTTTCCCAAATTGAAACCAACTAAAGCAAACTAGTAATGTAATGCAGCAAGGCTATAAACCCACCACAAACTCACTAGTCAGGCATGACATTTGTCTAAATTACACATTATCTTGTGCAAGGCAGACCAGACTACACTACTCTCTGAACTGGTGGTAGGATGTATTTGTTTTGTTGTGATTAACCAAATATTGAATGTGCTTTCTCTGGAGTCTTTTTTGTTACAAGATCACTTCATAATGCTATAAATCCTCAAGCTGTGCACTTGAGTAACATTAAGTTTATATGGCTGAGGATCCAAGTATGGCATCTCAGAAATGTTTGCACCAAATATACTGCACAAACCTGATTTTTTTAAATATATTTTTTATCTCTAACAGATAAATGATCTTGAGACTGAGGACAGTAAGAAGGACACTGCAGTGGACGTGGTCTTTAAGAAGGCTCTGAAAGAATTTCGCCTCAATATCTTCAATTCTTATTCCAGTGCCCTGGCTGTAGGCATCTCTGTCAACTAGCAATAATTTCATAAATCTCTTCTTTTCTCTTTCATGCTTCTCTTGTTATTTTTTTCACCATGGTTATTCACTCATTTATCTTACAGTTGGATGATGGGAAGAGCATCAGGTACAAGGACTTGTACGCACTCTTTGAGCACATTCTGGAAAAAAGCATGCGTCTACAGCAGAGAGACTGGTCAGAATCACCTGTTAAGGTGTGGGTCAACACATTTAAAGTGTTTCTGGACGAGTTTATGACTGAGTACAAGCCAGTGGATGGCATCATCAGCAAGGTGATGTTTATTAGCCTATATCTTTATATTGAAATGCTGTTCCTCAGAACTTGATCTGAGATACCATTTGTCTTACAGGCTCCAAAACCAGAACGCAAAAAGAGAAGGAAAAAGGAGGCAGACATAGTGAGTTCTTCTGCCTAAAATCTTTATATTGGCAGTGTTTTATCGTCTTCTTGCGTAGCCTAATGTTACTGGGACTGTGAAGTTGGAATTTTGAGCTACGAGGTTTATTTCATTACTAGTGATTTGACAGTTGACCATCTACTATACATATGAATAGTGAAGCTCCCAGGAAAAATATTACTTATGTTACTAAATATTACTTACTTCTCTATTACTGGTTCTTTCTCCACTTGACTTAGTTTCAGGAGACACTGAAGTCTTCTGTTGTTTCTGACCACAAAGTCCTACCTTGATGGTTGTTCATTAAGTTAAAAAAATATATATAATAAATACAGACGCAACCAGGTGCCAACAGGTGATTGTAATCGTGATTTGGTACCGATTTATTTCCAGAATACACATTTAGGCTGTGTGATGGTCCATCCCAGATGCCTCTGTCGACGGCACTTCTGGACATGGTTAAATAGGGCTTATTTTCTGCACAATGCCATTTTAAGGGACATTTGTTAATGTAACTGTATTCTTGTGCATGAAAAAGGTTTACCAAAGTAACCCCTTGCCAGTGTGGTTATATCAGTTATATCAATAAATAAATAATAAATTATGGCGGCAGTGCTGTCTGAGGGATCAGGGATTGTGTCTTTAGTTTAGGCACTCGAGTTGGCCTGTATTAGCCTGTGTTTTCTCCTGTACTCCATAAGTTTCTAATGTGAGTTGATGTGTTATCCCAGTATGATCTCGCATTATTCTATGGAGCATTTCGTTAGTGAATGCTTGGCTTTCTCTGTCTTCAAATGCACCATAAATACTTGATGAGGTTTAAGAGGAAAGTCCATGACAATCAATGCTCCTCCATCTGTGCAACCACCCATGTCAAGCACTTAACTTTAGAGTCAGATTAACAACTGGTCGTCTGGATTTATACTGTGTTTGTCTTGGTGTGCTCCCATATAGCATTGTTGATATCATAAAGCTGCTCTTATTGATATACAAACTCTTATTTTGTCAGGAAAAAATAATAACAAATATAAATGTTGTTAACACTACAGTCTTGTCTGTCTCTGCTGCCCACTGCAGGTGGAGGAGCACCTGGGCCACATTTTTAAGTCCACTCAGTACAGCATCCCCACCTACTGCGAGTATTGCTCATCTCTCATTTGGATGATGGACAGAGCATGTGTTTGCAAATGTAAGTGTTTTTATTATATATAGTTGCTCACAGTTTTGCAAGTTGAAATTTACTTTACATACTACTTTTATTTTTTTTTGCCCAACTTGTACTGATGTTTTGCTTTCTGATCCAGTGTGCCGCTATGCATGTCACAGGAAATGCTGCTTAAGGATGACCACTAAATGTAGCAAGAAGGTATGATCTTAAATTCAGCAACTATAATAAAGTATTATTGTTTTTATTAGGGTGACAAAGTTGTACAGTGGTTACAGCTCCAAGATTCCCAGTTTGATCCCGACCATAGGTTTTGTCTGTGTGGAGCTTGCATGTTCTTCTTGTGTTCATGTGTGTTTTCTCCGGGCACTCGGATCCTTTCACAAACCATAGACATATGTTATGGTAACTGGTGTTTCCGAAGTGCCCTTAGTGTGTGCCCTGTGATGGATTGGCACCCTGTCTAGGGCTATTCCTGCCTTGCACCCTGTGTCACCTGCTGGTTGCCGGCTCTCCTGCTACCCTAACTAGGATAAACAGACAAGACAAGAATAAATGTTTTTCATTATACAGTTTTCTTATAAGTTGGCTGATGATAAAATGTATTGTTATTATTTAATTCGTTTGATTGTTGTTATTTAATTATTTTGATCAAGCCTTTAGTTAGTTTAGATTTTATTCTACATTAAATGTTTTGTCTACATTTAATTGGAGGTGGCTACATTTTGTCTGTCTACATGCAGTTCGACCCAGAACTGTCTTCTCGGCAGTTTGGAGTGGAGCTGTCTCAGTTAACTAGTGATGAGCGTGCTGTGCCTCTGGTGGTAGAGAAGCTCATCAATTATATAGAGATGCATGGTCTCTACACAGAGGGCATCTACAGAAAGTCCGGATCCACCAATAAAATCAAAGAGCTGAAGATGGGGCTAGACGCTGGTAAGCTTCATAGACTGCACTGTTATAGACCTGGCTTTTTGCCAAGTACTTTGAATGTTAGCTTTTGAAAGAGCTTCTAATTAAAACATACCAGTCTTATTTACTTTTATATTGTAGCTAGTCATTTTCAGCCCGACCTCATATACTTGTCAGTCAGTTTTGCAGAAAGTCTAGTGTTTAATGTAAGCACTGAAATCCTTGGTAGCCCTGGAAACATCTGGTTACAATGTTCAAATAGTAACAAATAAAGTAAATGGTAAAGTGTAACTTCCATCTGAGTTCATAAACTCAATTATGGCAAAAAGCTGAACAGCACAGTATTTCAGTCACGCTGAGTTTACCCTTCATGTGGTTTGGATTTACTGTCCGAAGTAAAGTGCTGTCCGAAGAGTTTTAAGTCAGTATCTTCTAAAAACTCCTGTTGGCGTTTCCGTTGGAGAAAAGTTTTAGCAGCAGTTCCATAAAATATGCTGTGTACTCATCCTGCTTGGTGGTTCTTATTACAGATGCTGACAGCGTGAATCTGGATGATTATAATATCCATGTTATTGCAAGCGTGTTAAAACAGTGGCTGCGGGATCTCCCTAATCCTCTCATGACCTTTGAACTTTATGAAGAGTTTCTTAGGGCTACAGGTATTGACCATGTTCTTTCTGTACATTAAATTTAACATATTAAATGTGTCTTCGTAAGAGACTTTTATGTGTACATATTTCCGTATGTTTATGAGCATTAATTACACTGCTTACTCAAAAATCTGTGCCTATCCTGGAATTGGGGCACTGCAGTTAAGATGCTGGACTGGAAAGTGCAAGAATCAAGTCCAACCTTTGCTAAAATTGTTGAAAGGTGTGTTAGTTGTCCCTTTACAAATAATTTCTTTAGCTATGCTTATAGCAAATACTCTTATTGGTGTGCAAAACACATGCGTACCACACTTGAGACAATCCAAACAAGTTCTCTTTGAACACCATATGCCATAATTTAAAACCTAGAAATTTCAACTGTATCCCCAGGTGGCGCAACTGTTCCACCCAAGGAGGATGGGAGTTTTTTCTTTCCATTGTCGCCCTAGGCTTCCTCAATTTTGGAAAGACCTTTTAAGATAATATAATATTGTTAAGTTGCTTTGAGACAATGCACCATTGTAAAAAAAAAGTAAATTTTTATAAGTAAATTTGATTTGACCTGATTTGACTTGACTCTTACCTTACTGCATTACACCAAAGTCAGGACAACCTTTGTTGAAGAAACATGATCTCCCATCTACACATTAGAAATACAGGTAGTGATGAAAGAACTGCAAGGTGGAAAATGCAGTGCCCCTTAAATTTACTTTGAAAGTTCTCTTTTTGCGTTCTGCTTTAGGAGCCTGTAAGACAAAAAATAAAACAGAAATATGGAATTTTCTTCTATTCTTGCTTTGAGAAAGATTGTTTTTAAACATTTCAAGGATTTTCTCACACAGTTGTTGACCATTGGAGATCCTCTGTCCACTTTTGCTACTCCTAAATTCAGCCATTTGTGGATGCTGCTTTTGTACCAAATCAAATCATAATTACCTATTGACATCACCTGTTTGAAAGCAAATAAAATTTAGCTTTTACCTCATTACTAGCCATAGTTGGCCACAATCTCAATTTCGGCTGAGTTTGGTCAAGCATAAAATAAAGGATTGGCTGTTTATTAACAAATAAAATGAAGTTGGTCAGACAGAACATTATATATTCTGGGTTCATACTGTCTGCAATTATATAAAAGTCAAAGTACATGTAAGCAGAACTGCTTTTTTTTATATCTGAATTTCCATACCGTCCCTGATTTGGTGTTTGGTACGTATTGCTGAATAACCCAACCCATTAATTAGGAGGGGTGCCCACATACTTTTGACCATGTATTGTTTTGTCTGTGCTTGTCCTTAAGTATTTCATCACCTG
The DNA here is from genome assembly GCA_034780255.1 of Parotocinclus maculicauda. Taxonomy (NCBI): domain Eukaryota; kingdom Metazoa; phylum Chordata; class Actinopteri; order Siluriformes; family Loricariidae; genus Parotocinclus; species Parotocinclus maculicauda. The sequence continues at coordinate 11,263 of JAUZSU010155651.1, forward strand.
TTCTGTGCGGCTTGATACAGGTTTGCAGGACAATAAAGAAATGGTGAGAGGTGTATACACAGTGATTGATCAGCTCAGCAGGACTCACCTCAGCACACTGGAGAGACTCATGTTTCATTTAGTAAGGTATGACAGAAAAAATGCCACTCTAAAAATGATCAAGTAAAACAAAGGCTCATTACTTTTCTGTCCATCCATTTTTTTGGTGTGTACTTTTACAAATCTCTCTGATTCCGTCGCATGGTACTTGGGTAGGGCAGGAACAATATATTTATTGCTTTGATGTTCTTGTGTTTCAGGATCTCTTTGCAGGAGGACACAAACCGAATGTCTGCTAATGCTCTAGCTATTGTGTTTGCTCCCTGCATCTTGCGATGTCCTGACACCATTGACCCTCTACAGAGTGTACAGGACATAAGCAAGACCACTGCGTACGTCCCCAGCTGTTGGCTGTGTGTGGTTGTGTTTGCACATTGATTAGTCTGTTTTTAACTCCGAACATTCATGTATGCTCTTCATTTGCTCTGCAGGTGTGTGGAACTAATCATCTGTGAGCAGGTATCTAAGTACAAAGTCAGACTGAAGGATATCAACACACTGGAGTTTGCAGAGAGCAAAGCAAAGCTCCGCCTCACACATGTCAGGAAGTCTTTGGTATGTATAATCATTGATAATAAATCTCTAACTGAGAGTGCTGATCTAGGGTTCACTAGGGTTATGCCACCTATACATACACCAAAAGCCTAAACCTATGGAGTATGGCTTTATATATGTGATGCATATTTTGACTGAAAGGAAAAATCAGTTTTCTGCATGTGTTTAAAAAATTACCCATCCCAATAACTCTTTTCTCCCCTGTCCCTTCACCTTACCCCTCCTTCAGAAGCCAGTATTAATTGCCGTTAGGTTTATGAGCATAAGCCGAAGTGCCACCCCGGTATGTATGACTGAGCGCTGTGATCCACTGACGCTATGTAGTCATTGTTATTGACATCAGTGTAGCATCATGGCAGTGTTGTCGGTCGCTCGTCATTTTGTCAACTGTTTTTAGGAGCAGTGAAAATTGAAAAGCATTACTTGTTAATATGTCTGAGCCAGCTGATTGTCCTTGTCCGCATAGTTTGTCCTGCAGCAGCAAGGCTAATTACAACGCTGGATTTATGATTGTCATTTTTGAAAATGTAATCAGTTAATCTGAGTTCAGCTCAATGGTAAGGTAAAGCCAATACTTAAAAAATTGGCCTAACAATCCAGCTTTGTACTACTCTGTCCCTGTAGGGTAGTCTGCATGCTGCGCTAACTTTGCATTTCCTTCATGTGTATTTCTTTTGTTACTTCTGCATCTCTGTTTTATAATGTTGAAGCATAGCGAAGAAGAGTTATAAAGTTTTAAAAGTACTGATTATTCTTTCTCCCTGGTCCAGCATAACTCTAGTTTAATCGCCATTATAAGTGAATCAGCAAAATTAATGAAGCTACTTAATGAGTGTCTTAATATACTAAAAACTAATTGTATTCACCTTGCAATACTCTTATTGGCATTTTTTCAGCAGATATATGGTCACTGTCACTTTATTGAACTTAATACTTTTGATTATCAGGTTTTCTGCTGTTCTGCTGTAGGAACTAGCTATCATCTACTTAGTGGTAGTAGATTAATTTAATGCTTTTTTTTTTTACATTTGCATTTTTTTAACAGATCTGCTAATCATATGTGTGTGATTAGTATGTTTGTTTGGGAGAAGAGAATACATAAGCTGATAACACAAATAATAGTTTTTACCACTTGCACTGCACTCTGGCAAACGACTTGAACAACATAACATAACGTAACATAACATAGCTGCGTAAACCCACATAAAAAAGCAATAAGCTAAATGAATATAGCGCTTATAATAATGTACAAAACCCTGGAGTGCTGTACATTAAAAAGGGAGTAAAGCATGGATCAAAACTTTAACTGCCTTGAAACCAAGTAGGCTCACAAAATGTTTGTCATGCATATATTTATACCTTTTGTGTGTATATGCAGTGGGTGGAATTCTGTTTAAGAGTGTGTTAAGTGTAAAGAGATGCACCATAATGCAAATTATCTGGATACTCAACTAACTCGAGGCTGCTTGCTGACCTCCTCAGCCACAAACAACGGTGCTTTTCCATTTAAAAGACACATTACTGCTTTAGAAATAGTTATAAGACAGCGCCATTAATTGCTTGAATTAACCTGGTCAGAAGGTGTAGGTTACTTTAGTTCATTTTATTAGGTACACCTCCATGTTTCTAAATTTGTTGTCCGTTTCTCCACGTTTTTCATACATCTTTTTGTCCCCTTATTGTCTAATAGTCAGGATCAGCACAGATTAGGTACTGTTTGGGTGCTGGACCATTCTCAGCACTGCACTGACACTGATATAGGGTTATGGTGCGCTAGTGTGTTGTGGTGGTATGTGTGGATCAGACACAGCAGTGTTGCTGATGTTTTAAACACCTCGGTGTCACTCAAATAGTACCTGATCTGTGGGGATCCTAGTCATTAGAGAACAGAGTAAACTGGACGAATAAAGTGGGTAGAGAAACAGATGGACTACAGTCTGTAATTGCAGAACTATAAAGTGCATCTACAAAGTGGATTCCAAAAAAGTTGGGACACTAAACAAATTGTAAATAAAAATTGAATGCAATGATGGGGAGATGGCAAATGTCAATATTTTATTAATAATGGAACATAGATGACAGATCAAAAGTTTTATCTGAGTAAATGTAACATTTTTAAGGAAAAATATGTTGCTTCAAAATTTCACAGTATCAACAACAGTATCAAAAGTATCAAAAAAGTTGGGACAAGTAGCAATAAGTGGCTGGAAAAAGGAATTGACAACATGATTGGGTATAAAAAGAGCTTCTCAGAGTGTCAGTGTCTCTCAGAAACCAAGATGGTAAGAGGAT
>JAUZSU010155662.1:0-25968 GCA_034780255.1 Parotocinclus maculicauda
TAGTGTGTGACTCTGTGTGTATGTGTGTGCGTGTGTGCCCTACGATGGATTGGCGCCCCATCTAGGGTTGTTCCTGCCCTTGCACTAATAGTTGCACTGGCTGGCCCGCGACCCAGTGTGGATTAAGCGGAAGACAATTTATGGATAAATGAATGAAAACAATTGGCACCACTACTGGTGCTGGTTCTGTAACTTATTCTGCTATAGATCCTAAAACAACAGGGTACTGTCTGACTTTGGTTTCTCTAAAAATATCTAAAACATGATCTTATAAGAGACAACATGTAAATAAGAGTAAGGCGCATTCTGGGAGTCCTTAATTCTGGAAACTCATCGACAGAGAATAGCACGGCCAGCTGGAGGATAACAAAAGAGCTTTGTTGACACTGTTTAACATTTCAGATACCTGTTTTTGATTGTTTACTCCAGCGCCACATTACCCTGGTTTGTTTGAACGGATTTTGAGATTACATATGAAAATGAAGAACGGAGGAAAATGAAAGAGTAGCCTTCTACGCGAAGCTGAGCACTTCATCTGGCAATATGTGCGCAGCATCTGGCGATGTTTAATGTCACCCCGCAGATGCCGGCAGCCACTCACAGCTGATCTCTCACCCAGTGATGTAGATCTGGGCGGCGTGCTCTACCAGGTATCTCCCTGTGTACGCAAACAGAGGGCACTAGAGCAAAATGTATCCTAATTAAAGAGCCCAGATGAGTAGCTAACCATCCTTTGGCTCTGGAAACTCTTTAAAATTGATCACATATCAAACAGGGTGGATGTACCTGACAGCCCAGGAACAACACCACCCCTACTCCCCCATCCTTCACCTTCCTGTTCTTGCCACCCAAACGCTGACCGTTAAGCTAATCATTATACTGTGCATCTTTCCATCAGTTATTCCAGGTCCAGCTCATATTGCCTGAAGGATCCCACTGTCCTCTAGAGGGTGAACTTTTCTTTTTGCTCAGGCCAAGTCCGGAGAGATCTCATCTCTAGCGCAGGGGTTAAGGAACAGACCGGATGCCCACTAATCACAGCGGTGATCGGAGCAGGACTCAGGAGGACAGACGGTATTTAATAATGGCCAACCAGCTGTTACAGTGCTGGACACAGCTTTTTCTCTCCCTCTCCCTGTCTTCCTTTTGCTCTCTCCTCACACAGCCTCTCTCATGTATTTTTACACCTTCAGCACCCCTACCTGTTTCCAGCAGGAGACAAATATACTGACAGAAAGTCACCTCAGAGTGTCATAGGCTATATTCAAGGTGCTTTGTCAAAAAATAATACAGGAAGTTGAGGAGAGCTACATGTAGGTGGCTAAAGCCCTTGTGTTATAAATGCACCAGAGTGAATGAAACTGATATCGAAAATAGCATCTATTAGGGTAGCTCTGGGCACACTGATTAGAAACACAATTAATCAGACTCGCTGTTTCTGAATACACTTCTTCCTCTCGTGTAGCTCTTTCTCCTACTTCCAGGAATCTTTCATAAATCTGAAACCTAATTTTTTTTTTAAGTTTTTTTTCCTGCTCAGAGCCAAATCACAAATTAGTGTAATCGAAATGGGTGTGCTCAGAGTGTGCAATTTATGATATATTGAGCAATGAACACAATCATCATAACAAAACGTTTTGATGGATATGGAGTGTACATGGTATTCTTCTGAATCATGTACCTACACTTCATCAATCATTAGCACAAACAACTGCACAGCAGCCATTATACAAAATAAAAGAAGAGCTCAGAAAGCAAAATGTGACAAAACAGGATTACGATGTCAGAATTGAGCATAAGCACGTGCACGCGTTCAGACCGTTGAGTTCCGAAATTAACAGTACATTTACATTTAGTACCAGTTCTGAAGCAAGAAATTTAATAGTAATATTCAATAATTCATCCACATTACACCAATTTAGTTGAAATATTATGACATTCTAATACCTACACTCATCCCTACATTTTAACATTTATAATTTTCTCACAAGTAACACTGTAATCATTACTCAGTTCTCAGAGGAAAAAACACCATATACATTTTATTGGCAGTTACAACAAAGTCACGCTAAGGCTAAAGAGGAAAGCACCATGAACAATCAGAATAAATAAATAAATAAATAAATACATGACAAATAATTTGACCGGATGGTGAAATAGATGGTGAGTCAGTCACAGGACACACTTTTAAACCCACTTTCAGAAACAAAAGGGGAAATGACACCTCTGTCATTTTACCCCAGCAAGTAATGGGTAAGGGGGGCCTATATTTTAGGCTATGTCCATGTCCAGACCTCACATCTAGAAATCAATTGCAGATTTGCATTATCTAGTTCAAAACTGTTGCTGTTCGTTACAAGTAACTGAGAATGGAAATGATGATTCTGATGTCCGGGGAACGTAACTGCTGTATAATAGCAACAGACTTGAACAACCAACACCCAGAAAGATCACCAATTTCACAGAGCACTGTTACATCACTCATAACCAAATTCTGAGAAACCAGGACTGTGGATGAGAAGCCATTTAATGAAAGTTCTGTGACTTTTGACTCAACCTGTATAGTCTAAAAGTAAAAGAAAGACAAAAACAAAGACAAAAAACAATTCTGCTAGATTATTAGTATTTTGGTCTCTTATTATATAACGATTTAGCTCTTAGATCAGTGGAAAGCCAATGCAGTTTTAAAAGAGTTTTGCTGCTTAAATGATCCTGCCCTGGCACCATGCTGGTAAAAAGGTAAAGGTAACCTAAGTCGTCTTCTGTGTTTTACATGCTGCTGTGGCCCTGGACTACTGTTAGCATGGAGGGTTCCATTCCCATGCTTTTATGTTTCCATCCGTCACTGCATTCTTCACGTGTTTGGAACTTACAAAGAAAGGAAGTATGTGAACTCTCCAGGAAACTGAGTGGACTTGATTTTGACTTCCCACTTGTTCTGTGGGACTGCGTAGTATTTCCTAGCTAACAGATCACTTCCTGAACTTTTGAAAGCCAAATCACTTCATTTTGCCTGGTTCCTATTCTCTTTGATGAAGTGTGTGCAGATCAACCTATACTCAGCCAAACCTTCTGAGATCAGGAGTTGTTATAACCCACATCTACAGCTTGTAGTGACTCCAAAAAACTGAAAGTAGCACAGAATGGGAAGAATGAATTTGAATTATTTGTCCTTTGCATTTAATCTGTAATTACTGTGCATTCAGTGCATTTAATTGCATTTGAATATTATTAAGTTGACTCGACAATAACAATCTAATTAATGCCTTACCCTTCCATGTGTTCTCACACACACACACACACACACACACACACACACACACACACAACCCACTGGGAATTCAGCAGTGCTGTAACCATTAGCAAAATAGTATACAGAGACTGCACTTATGTGACCACGTAGCAATACAATCATTACAGAACTGTAGAGCAGTTATAAATAAAACAGCAGTGCCCTGTATTTAATGCATTTTAAGAATGGGCTCATCTGTAGGAATAGACTGCTGTTAAACTGTGCTAAACTGCGCTTTGGAGGTATTAGCAACTGCTTTCGACAAAATGCTTTGCGTTTTTTAGTTATTTCTTATTATCTCACTAGACAGTAAGATAATCTCACTTTTAAATAAGTTTTAAGCTCACAACTGTGGGCTTATCATTGTGCAATACTTCAGTGTAATTCCAAAGCACCAGTTATATATTATTATTAAGGCACTATTTATTTAGATATGTATAAGAGATACAGAATTGTGAGTGATATGGGCAGGCTAGAAAATCTCAGTACAAATGATACAGTTAAGCATGCCTCCAAAGTGAAGTTATACCACATGCAAGTGGATAGAATATATACTAGTTAACAGACCGTGTGCTCCTAACCCATAAGTAACTACATTTTCTCTTTTCTCTCCGAGCTCATGTTCTGGTATCAGTTCCAGCACCACACACTTGGATGCTCCTCCACCTCAGCATCACTCTACTGATCTTTATCAACAATAACCAGTCCCACCATGCCTGCCAGTACTGAACTCACCAGAGTTCAGTAACTCCCTTTATCATTTAGTTATTAGGAGACGATGTGCCTCCAATAACTTACTGTTGAGGACTTATTATCTTAAATCTATTTCATTATTTATTTTGAGTTTTATTACCAATTCAAATTTTAATATTTTTAAAACTTAATTTTACTATTACTACAACTTAATCATTCAATTTACATCTAGGCCATCCAAGGAGGATGGGTCCCTTTTTGAGTCTTGGTCCTCCCAAGGTTTCTTCCTTCAATATTCAGGGAGTTTTTCCTTGTAAAGCTGCTTTGAGAGAATGCACCATTGTAAAAAGCGCTAGATATATAAATACATTTAAATTGACTTCAAAAAGTACAATTTCACAATATTCTACAGGAACGATTAACAATTTTTGTCAAGACAACTCTGCATTTTCCTGCTTTGGTTCATTAATGTGAGTATTTTATATATTTACTAGTTACATCCAAGAAAAATGTTTTGTGGTAATTGAGATGAATCCCATTTTTGCTTGCTTGTAACACTAAATAGCACTAAAAAGCACTATATAACAATACACATGGTCAATATAACCCTCAAAATCAAATAATTTTACCTTTGTAAAAGTTTAATTTAATAAACACAAAAAAAATGATACCAACTAATACCTTTGTAATTTCATCGAATACATTTAGAGACAGCATGTATAATAAGTTATCTTACATGCAGCCCTGCTGTCATACTGCACTGAACTTACGTATGATCATTTGCCACTGAATCTGCCGTCTCACAGTAATGAGCCTAGCCATATATATGATAATTATACAGTAATTATAGCAATTCTGTTCTCTATAGTTTAATAGTGCTATATACTCTATGGCGGTAGGGAAGAGCATACATGTGCATGTGCTTTGCACAACCCGAGCTATTAAAAAAACTTGATTTACTATCACATAAATTTTGTACAATTACAGCTCAGTAAGCACAATTATATTCTGATAATAATTAACTCACAAATCATTTCAGTTATCATTTCCAAAACCATCAATACTATTACATATCTAACAACTGACAGTGTGTAGGACGAATGATCTATATTTATAAATAAGTGAGGCCTCTCCCAAGGCCCTCAAGTGGATTAAGAGGATTAAATCAGCTCCACATATACTACATAAATGTGTCTCATATTTTTAGCAAAATAAAAGGTAAACAAGCATGTCAAATATTGTGACATAAAAGAAAAATGACATTTCCATTACAAACAGATGTTATAATCATGCAGAACGAATCCTTTATCTGTCACTTCAGTGCAGTAGGGCAAACAGTTGTACCTCGTGTACAATTAGACCTGTTTCTATTTAAAATAGCAAACAAAGTGGATCCTCGTATTCTAACTAAAGCCTGGCCTTAAAATAAATGGCATCAGAAGAGAGATTTGTGTATATACCGTTCTAGTCTATTGTTTCTGGTACCAAAAGTCAGGAGCATGTGGATTAAAACATGGCTGCTCGGGCTGATTGTGATGCACTGTGGTGACCTTTGTTGAGGTCCATGGGAATGTCACCAGTGTCCCTGCACTCTGCTTATGATAGCCTGGCCTGTGCCACTGCAGATGTTGCAGGTAGACTGCCGGGGAACTGAGAAAGGTAAAATCTTTTACACACAGATAAAAGGCTAAACTGCTTCCCAATTACTACACATGTGGTTAATTAACACGTTCAGCTATCAGCAAATAACATACCCATTTACTGTGTAAATACAGCATTGAGAGCATGGGTCAGTTCTATCCTGGGATAGCTACTTTATATGGACAAAATATGGAGAGGCAGGGGAATCACCCCATTCCTTATTCTCCAAAATGTAAAAACTGAACACCCCTGGGCCGATGTGATCACGTGATCTACAAGGAATCTGTTCTCTACTAAGAAAATAATTTGTGGTGTACATCTCCAACTAGAATAAGCAAACTGGAATGATAACGTCAGTCACACCAGATGATTATTCTGATTCTACTCTATTGGAACTACTCAATTAGAACTTACTGCTGTTAAATCCACAAAACTTTGATTTTTTTTTTTTTTTTTTTTTAACTTTTAATTTTTCTCTTAATAGTAGCCCCTTAGCATTTTCACTTCCCAAAGGTCACCACTCAAATGTAATATGTATTAAAAGTCAATTTTATTTCCATAGCGCTTTTTACAATGGAGCATTGTCTCAAAGAAGCTTTACAATATTATGTTATCTTAAAAGGCCAATCCCAAACTAAGCAAGCTTAGGGCAACAGCGAAAAGGAAAAACTCCCTGATTATAGAAGGAAGAACCCTTGGGAGGAGCAAGACTCAATAACGGACCCATCCTCCTTAGGTGGTCTAGATGTAAATTGAAATAAATAAGTTGTAGTAATAGAAAAAATATTAATAATACAATTTAAATCAAGAATAAAATTTAAATTAGTAAATAAATAGATTTAAAATAAAGAGTCCTCAGCGGTAAGTTATTGGAGGCACACCGTCTCCTAATAATTAAATGACTACAAGCAGATCATCTATTAGTCTATTTTATAAATGTGAAACAGAGTGCATCGTTGCAATCATTGATCTTAAGTAACTATAACAATTCATTAACTGTACACAACCTAAAAGATTAGATATTTATAAGCATTTCATATTCATATCAACCATTCATTGTTTTTATCTAACAGGACCGAAGCCTCTCCCAGAAAGAGTGAATTAAAGGTGTGAAAACACCATGAGTAACACAGAGAGATTTAAAAACACCTATTAATACACCTAGATAAACTAATAAACAGCAAAGGGCACGGGAAAGTATAGGTACCTATATATTATTTAAGCCACACACATGTTCATGTGCAGTCCCATAGTACCATATGATTATATTGCAGTGTTATTGGTAAATAATCAGAGATGCATGCCATGGCTTGGATATCCCTGACTAAGAATTAACATTAAAAGACTGTTTACATTTAGGCATTTAACAGATGACACTATACAGCATGACTAACAATTAAAACAATCTTGTAAATTACAAATCAAGCAATTTTGGGCTAAGGGACTTGCTCAATAGCCCAACAGTAGAAACCCTGGACCTTCTGGTCCATAGTCCAACCACTGTCACCACAATCCACATTTGGATGTTCTAATATAATTGAGAATAAGTGTAAGACAGCCAATACTGGCCTATAGTGCTGAATCAGACAAGGTCAGATTTGACACATTTTCACTCAATGTGTTGAAATGCTTATTTTTTTAAATCACTTCCTTAAACAGAACTATGTAGAAATATATCAAGACTGCATAACTGACAATGAATTTGAGCTGCTTGTGCTTTTTTGCTTGTTTCTTGATTAGATTTGTACACATTTAAGTAATTATGAATGAAAGCTTTGGTAATTATGGTTCAACTATTAAGAAGGTTAGACATTTGTCACTGTTTTCATTACAACTACATGAGACAGAATTGGATTGGAAAGACATGTCCAAGAGCATCATGGTAGTTATAGTCAATTCACGTTTAGCTTATTCTGTGATTTTTAAACGTTCTGTCGTAATTATATTTCCTATCACATTAATTACTAAATAACACGCTGTAAGATGAGTAGCTGAATATTCTAGCAGTGTTTCTAGCACTGGTGTCACCTGCTTAAAATATTTAGCATCCCTGCACCTGACGTGACACAAAACTGGCAATAACATCATCAATACCCAAAAACGCAGCTGCATAGGCAGTCCAACTTTCATTTATGTAACCCACAGTGTCATAATATATAGCAGATTAGGTGAAGAGAAGCCAAAGTATAGCAAACAGGACAAGGCCACTGGGCTGTTATCAGCCTTTCCCATGCAAACCCTACTTATATTCCCCTCTTAATTCCCCAGCATACAGCACGCTTTCCAGATGGGCCCCAAGCCTCATGGCCTGCCAGCAACAGCTTGCGCCATGTTTGTGAAACAAAGATGACAGATTAAATATCATGTGCTGTGCAGAGGGGATGGAGGAAGAGAACATAATTCAGAGTTTCTTGGTTCCTAGTCCAGACCTGAGTGGACCTGAGTGAAAATGGAATCATCAAGGTGGACGATTGAGATGCTGCCAAAAAGAAGGTTCTCTACTGTCATGTGTGAAGAGGGTCACCATGGCTTTACTCGCTTTCACATACGAACAAGCTGTCATTGTTTATCAGTGATAACCCGAGAGCACCCCACCAAACCACTCTGCTTAATTACTGAGCATAATCAAATGGCTAACTTAAATTATGCCCTCGTACTACCATTTATGGCTTTCTTTATAATAAAAACCATTTTTTTTTATGCCACTAATTTAAAGAACATCAATCGATATTTGAAAAGACCAAAATTTAACATCTTTTTCAATTAACTCAATGTCACTGACATCGACCAGCTCAATTTTCACTAGTTATCATTACTCCTACAGCTGGTATGGTAAAATATTTTTTTCCTTAGCTTTATTAATATTTTGGTTGATATTTGCACATTTTAACCCTGTGTTTTCCGAGCCAGGGCCTACTGACTTAATTCCCAGAGAAGACCGGGTCCATCGCAGGGCTGGGTTAAAAACTATTAGAACCATTTTTTAATCTAGAACTGCTAATGAAACTAATTAATACATCGTATATTGTGTAATTAATTTATTTTTTAATCCATGTTTAATTTTTCCAAACATCCCCTTTAACACCTGCCTTTCAGTGGAGTCGGAGAGAACCTAGAGCCTAACCCGGAACTCGCAGGTGCACAGGTTTGGTAATTACCGGGTACTAGGTAGTGTGACAATCCATTACAGGGTTCACAACTTATCATTAATTGAAAAACAAAAGAGTTTACTGCCATTCTATTGCTTAATTTGATTAATTTGATTTTAATCAAACGCATTTGTGTTGACTTCATGATCTGTGAATGCTCAATACTCAGAGTAATCACTAAAGATTTTTTTTTAATGCCATTACTCCAAAAATCATTACCCTAAACATAAATAATTGTGCAGCCCTAGGTTATGTTATAGCGTGCCATACTAAAAACCACACGCATTCAACCTTACAGCTTATGAAGTTCCAAACACGCTAATTAGGTGTTGAGGTATGTGAAAGTTCTCCTTAAACCATACATTAAAATGATTGAAAAGGGAAATCCTACACAGTAAACGCAAGCTAATATTGAGAACTCTGCAAAAGCAAAGTGCTGTCTCAGTCTCAGCCATGAGGATCTTACACTTGAGGTGGGATGCTCTTAAAAATAATGAGGCCTTTTGGAAACTTTATTGCTGTAGATCTTTTTACTATGGTGATATAAGAACTCTTGGTTAATTAATCTAATTAATCAAACTTGAATTATTTAAGCAAAGAAATAAACATGTGCATCAACTTGTCAATGAAACAATAGGCCGTAGAACAACAAGTCTTTTTTAATACCATCTGTGACCCCTTTAGAGAAAACAGCCGTTCTGTTACAGTGTGTTTCTCACCAGCCGTACAAGCAGCCAGACAAGCTGAGCTGCTTCCCTAAGGGCAAAAACACTTGCGTGTGCAATTCCCCAGGGGGTTCGAGCAGTAGTTACTGTACAATCCTTCCCCATGGAGAGCACCACCCAGAATAAAGTAGAAATAAACAGATCAATGCCTCATGCTGTTCTGATAACTGAGAACATGCATTCACATTACACATCACCTCAATCATCCCATTGATTGCTTTACATGCACTGACGTTCTGCACAGATGTACTTGAGCCACTGGGAACACAATCAGAAGAATCAGAACAACTCTGCCAGACACGTGATGACAAGACATACCAACAACTGTTTTAGAATCCAAGCTGCCTAAAACAACTGACAACTCTGTGCAGTACGTATCATCTATCACTATGCAAAAATCCTGACAAAGACATGACTAGAGAATACAGTACTATAACCAAAGTGCACGAGCGTCCTTGGTAAGTGAACTGATTCGGAGTATGGAGTAGCAGATAAAGTTTTTATGCAATGGCTTTTTAACATTGCGGGTTATGGTCGTTTGTTTGTTTTTTATACCAGCTCAGCTATGCTCTGAATGTTCAGCTACCCTTCAGCATTGGACCAGCAACCTTTCAAAAGAATGTGCTGCCTTGCTCCACTGGTCTTGGAGAAAGCATTTGCTTATGCTTCACTATTCCAGACTTTTAGCAAGCGTTCTGGACTTATTAATTAGATATGACTTTTGAACAAGTAAACGTTCACAAAAGTAGCAGCATTGTGTTCTGTTCATATTTCTAATTAGGACGCTTCAAAAGTATAAAATACACATTTCCACAAAAAAAAAAAAAAAATGCTTCTACCAAAACGTATCCATGTTCACTGTGGCTTTTTTTTTTTTTTGCTTCATACTGCAATGTCACGTATATGTCACACGAGGTGAGTTCCTGCAGTTCCTGATAATACAAGCCTAATACATACAACTTGTTTCTTACAAGAAACCCTGAATGTGGAAAAAAGAAACTGTAGCAGGACTAATCTGCTCCAGACAGGGCTAACCCTCGTAAAAATGCGTGTTCAAATACACAGCAAGATGCACTAATATCCGACTTGCATTTACGTACTCAAAGCACTTCAGCAGTTGGCTTGAAACACATTGTAGCCATTTTTAAACAAGTGTAAATGCTATCCATCTCCCTAAAACACTCGGTCAAAACCCTCCCAAAATTTTATGACATAGCGTAAGTTGTTCATGACGTCCAGCTGTGCATGGCTGAATAAACAAACAAAAGAAAGGAAATGTGAGAATCTTGTTTTTAAAAGTAATTTGGACAGATTCCACTGCACAAAATAACCTAAAATATGACTCATTTTTCCCATCACTTTCCTCTCTCAGGCTTAAATGAATCTGTACATTGTTGCTGGAGTTGTATTAAAAACATATTTCAACGCCGCCAACTTCAATTTTGGTCTTCTAAAAATTGGTGCTGCTTCTTTAATTAAAAGAATTAAGAAAAGTTGATACTTAATGCAGCTACTATCTTTTGCAAATCAAAACGCTGAAGACCACAGGAAGCACATGGTCCAGTGCTAAAAGCTGATTTAAATGTTATGCAGAAGACAGCGATCGGATTTCAGTCCGACTGATTTACAGCTAGAAGTGTAAATCCACGTGGTTTAACTTATCAGGATAAAATCTAGTTACAAGATGCACGAAAAGACCACGTGTAAATGGGGTCAAAAAGTAAAATGTTAATGAACACCTAATGTTTCCTTTCACAAGCCTGAAGATGACACAGCTGAGCCTGTTGGCTTAGTTGAGTTCCAGATTTCAAGCAGTTAGAAAGGTAATAACTTAGACCTGTCACAAAAGTATGCTACAGGAATCAGTTACTTCTCTGTGGTAAAAAGCAAACAAAGATTTGCTTGAGATATGGGTAGCAGCAGCTATGATATGCACTGCGCTGTCCTGTTTATCCTGTGTACATTCTTCACTTTTAAGTTAACTGCTTTAGATTAAGTGTACAACATTAATCATTAACACAAACTCTAATTTTATGGATCATCAAAAATCAGACACATTATTCGGACATCCTGACCTACTAAACTGTTCAGTCCTGAATCGTTTCGGATATTGAAAAAAGAGACAAACATTTGCCTTCGTGTGGTTTGTGTTGGACAGAAGGCATAGCAGGCCCTGTGCAGGAAGGTTGCACAAATACACAGGACAGGCCTGGCCAGAAAGACACCCTGTCTTTTGCCTTTCATTTACAAACCCTCAGGCAGTACAGCGCTGCACAGCTCTTTTAAAGAAAACAAATGGTTGTACTGGTTGTGAGATATGGGGGGGGTGAAGATATCAAAACATACGAATCTATATAATATTGCCAAGTTAAAAATAAACAGTTGTAATAATTTTTGCCTGGTGTCCTAATAGTTACTAAACAGAAACACCAGATGCATGGATGGAAGCTGCATGGGAACTACAAAGTCTAATGGCTGGTCAGAGGTTGGATGTAAACCCAAGACGACTTAAGTATTGGTATTGACTTCTGGCAAATTCTTCAGTGTTATACACACAGCACAATATTTAAAGGTAGCCTATATCATTGATGCCTTGCACTGGGGCAGTTTGTCTAGCTGACTATATATATATATAAACACACCTTTCTCCAACAGGATTGTCATTAAAGGATCCCACAATTAATAAAGGTCTTGATTTTGATGAGAAAATATCACGCTGAGTGTCGCACTATCCTGAGTGTAATCAATTTGCTTTAGGTTTAATGAAAGGGTTAACTGGTGACGAACTGGCTGACCCCTCAATACCAAAGCAGTGGAGAAACAATTGAAAAATTAGGGGTGCAAAAACTACCAACAACAAGACTTTCCGTTGCCTCCTCTTTTCTCATTACCATGTGAATCGCCATTCATTCGTTCATTTATGTTCCATTATATCCTCATGAGAGGCTGTTACTATGGGTCCTGCTCAGCAAGAGCTGCAAATTGTAGTTTCTGTGAAGATTTAATGTCCGACTGAGAAAGAGGGGGAAAAACGGCATTCTTTCATTTGTACGTTTACTTCTGTTTAAAAGATGTCGCTTTGACTCAAGTGAAGATAGGTGTGTTAGTGGCCTGTAGGGCACAAGTGAGCCAGGGCATGCAGGAAGAGTGGAGGAGGGGGTAATGATTGAAGAGGGAGAAGTACAGCTGGCCCTCTCAGACTCGCCATTCCCACACTCTCATTCCAATAGGCCAGTCTGTACTGCTATAACCTAATTCACTCTTTCCCTAATTAACATCTCATCTGCATAACTTGTTGCACTCCCCTTCCTCCTTGTACCCCTAAAAACAATGCAGCCTCAATGAAGAGGCTTAATACTGAGTGTCTCGTCAAGATAAAAAGCAATCTGCACTCTTTATAATGACCCAGACCACTCCCCAACCCCCCCAGCAAATTAAGCCAAGTCTTGCAGACCAAGTCAGTGCTCTCAGTTACTGCATTGTAAAGTATACAAGCATATAAAGCAAATACACAAAAATCTTTTAAAAAGAAAGAGTTCAGGTTGATGACCTGGCCTACAAATTCCCCAGACCCCAAACCAATCAAGCATTTATGGGACGTTTTGGACAAACCATGGAGGATTTAAATGATCTGCAGCCAACATCTTGGTGACAGTTAGAACAGGACACCTTCATATGTCTTGTACCTCGATGGGTCACAGCCTTGGCAGCATGCGGGGGACTTGCACCTTATTAAGCAGGAGGTTTTAAAGGTTTGGCTGATCTATATAAATAAAGTTCAACGCAATATTGTGCAAACACAAAAATCCACAACAACATACAAATGAATCACTGCGGGATATTTATAACAATGCTTGTAACACCTAAGCGAAAACTTAACATCAGCTAAAATATAAGGACGTCCTTTCTAATCAGTAGCTTGAGCTAGTTCACAGTTAGATGTAGAAGTTTAAAGAATACAGTGACTTTCAACATGGCATTGCCATAGACTGCCACCTTTCCATAGGTCAAACTGTAAGCTTTTTGTCATGGTAGCATAGCTGCTAATGCCGTAATCGTAAAACATCAGATGCCTTCACAGCTGGTATGGTGACGCCTCCTACCAGCAACAGGAGAACTTCTGCTCTGCTTGTGACTGATGCTGCTATAACACTGCTGTTATTGTGAAGTGGAAATGTCTAGGAGAAACAATGGCCCAGCTATAAAGCAGCAGTCAAAACAAGCTCACAGAAAGTGATCACCAAGTGCTGAAACTTTGACTTTCTTTAAATATGGCAAATTGCCGAAAAAAGGTTCAAACTCTAACTCATGTCTCTATGGAGATAGGTTAGTGTATTTGACCAGTGCCTCTCCTGAGTGCTATTGAAATCTTAATTCTTATAGATTTTGTTACACAATCTAGTGGCAAATAGCAATATTATAGTATTTGAGTGGTACTATCAATATTGTAGAGCTGATATTTATAGTACTCATCCTTATATACGCATACTAAAACTCATTATAAATTATCAGCAATATTTTTTAAGTTTACAACAAAGTGCATTCTTAAACACAAGCCTAATCGCGTTGCGCTTTATATACAGCGGTGCCAGAACGAGCCTGTGCTTTCTGGCATCCTAACTTTTTTTTGTTTGTTTTTGCCATCAGAGAGCAGAGGAGGCTTTAGCTGAGAGGGGAAATATGCAGTATGTAAGTGGAGTGTGCTTTGCTGAAGATGTAAACCAGATGTGGAGTGCTCCATCACTGGCATGGTATCATATTCTGCCTTGACATGACAAGACCACACTCACTCGCACTCTAGTTCGTGAGCTCACAATAGGCACAGCCTTCCAGATAGGAGGGAAAAAACCCAATCTTAAGGCTTTAAGATATGAATATAGTAAATGTCAGAAATTCGAAATCCTTTACAATGCTTAATCCTGGCATGAATAAGCTCTGCCTTTTGTGTGGCGGTGTCTTGAAAACAGAAGAGCATTGATCAGTTCTTAAGACAAACCCACTACAATTAACTTGTGTTACTTCTGACACTGCATTATGTTTTGTTTGGTACCCTGTTTGCCTGGATTAGGAAAATCATTCTCTGTTTCATCCCTCTTTGGTCCCGCTGCTTGCCTGTCTGTCCGTAGACATTTCCAAACTGGCACAACTAGCCCAAAAGGTTACTCGCTCCAGTTTTAATGTGCACTTGCTCACTGTACGCATAATTAATTGAGTTGACAAAGATACTAAAGATTGAATTGTCAGAGATGAAATGCGAACATGTTGGAAATACCACGAAATTCAGTCGAGTTTACGGCACGGTATCAATTTCAATCATTTGGAACTGATCTCAGCCGAGGCGCCATTTTTTGACGTCGGAATGAACACATTTGAAGATATTACATCCCCCCCTCATGTCCACCCTCCTCCTGGTCCCCCTCCTTCTCCACCCTTGAAAGCATGTGGTGACCCAGGATTGTGTAAAATGGGGGGCAAATGAATTGCTCAGGCACTTGAGCTCCACTCGCTATTACAGTGAGCTGCCCTACCTGTGTTGAGTCAGCAGTGTGCTCACTCTATCCGTCTAATGGACAGCGCTGGAATTTAATTAGCAAGAAGCCGCAGAGTGGGAGCCTGAAGATTACCCCGGACAAGAGGAGCGACGCAGCAGCGTTTGGCTCTGTGTGTGTGTGTGTGCTGTAGACAGGATATATCAGACAGATTGCTTGCATCTTCCTTGTTACATATCCACTGAGGCTCGGAATGTCCATGTGATTACAGTACGGATAAAATAAAATGTATTTATCTAGCGGAAATAAGAGGAAAAGTTCACAGAGCCGAATCGCCTTTTTGTTGCAGTGCACTTCTTAAGCAATTGGGAAGATATATTTTTGTCTTGAACTGGCCCCAAAAATTGCAGTGGGTTGACAATGGATAAATAGCTGCCTAATTTAATCTGCCAACATTGAGAGAAATAGATGGATAAGAATTCGGCTGATGTAGCAAAGAGTCTTTATAGTTCTCAGAGGGTTGTACAAGGAGGGATGACCACCAAAAAAGCACCAGCCATCCAAATAGCCTCTGAAAAAACTTTTTCAGAATAGAATATTCAATGTTTTATTTCATGTGTAATGTTTTTGAAGACAGATCCAATAAATGGGCCTAGAAATAGTAAAAACATTTGGGAAAAAAGAGTCAAAAAAGGTTCAACGAACAGGCGATGATTAAAGTGATAGTAGGAGAAGTCATTTAGCTTGTCTGGTAACATAAAGAGGGTGTGTCATTGATTTGGCCATACAATACAGAGGTCTTGTGAGTAAATATGATTTGATCATGATTATACACTGCTCACAAAATTGAGGGGACATTTCAGTATAGGATATTTTATTTTGAAGTAACCCCTAATCTTTGTGAGCAGTATATATGAGTAAACTCTTTATGATTCAATCTGAACGATACTTTTACACAGGGCAAAGCAGACCTTCCTTTAACCTGCTATTTAAAACCATGGGTCCAAAGGCCGTGTTTACTTTTCCCTACAGCAGCTATAGCTTTCTAGGAAAAGTTTCCCACACTGCAAAATTTCATAGATGACTATATGAAACGAGAAATGTGTATTTAGCACCTGGAGCCGAATCAGAAACCTTTCCTAATCAGAATAAGCTGGGTTAGAGCGGGTCAAACATAAATAAATAGATGGTGTCTTGAGGATTGTCCGTTATTCCGCTGATAAAAGTTAAGAAAGCTACAGTGATTGGATCCGCACGTCAATAATACGAGCCAATCTCAACATCTCCAACTTCCACTGGAATCTTCTGACAAAATCCGATAAAAGTAAGTGCCAACTCGTGCCAGTGCCAGAGACGGTCTGTAGGTGTTTTTCAAAATACAGCAAACGTGGGAAGGTCCCCTTCTTCTCTGCGACCAGAGCGAGCAGGCAGACTCCGACTCATCACTCAGCCCACGTAACAAAGGCAGGGGGGCGCGAACTGTGATTAGGGGTCTCACCAAGGAGTCTACTCATTCAAAACACACATGTGAGGAGAGGCTTCTCACCCATTCTTGTACAGATTTAACCAATTAGTTTCGTCACACAGCCCTGCGTTCCCAGATGGTTCACAGCTAATCAAGTGGCGCTTTTGTTTCGTCTGTGAAAACAGTTTTATTGTTGATGTGCAGGGAAAAACGAGGCTCGCCGCTGATGAAGAAGGCGCTTCTCAAGAAAGCTAACAAAGGTGGAAAAAGCAGAGGCTCATTCAAGATTCATGGGGCACCATATAGGAGGAAGCGTATTGATTACAAAAACGCTGGCATTTAAATGGAATTCAGATGCCTTCACAGCTGGTGTGGTGATGCCTCCTACCAGCAACTGAAGAACTTCTGCTCTGCTTATGACTGATGCCTCAATAATATTGAAAAGGTTGGAAAGAATGGGTCAGCATGGACCTTCAGATGGTTCAGAGGAGGTCTTGCAACTGCCAAGTCTTGTAATAAATGGTTTCAAAAATAGCAAGCGGTTTCCCAAAGTTCTCCATTATACAATATTGAATATCTGGGTGTCATTCTCGGGCATCTAAATTAGAGGTAGGAATTTAACACGGGACTGTAAAAAGTGCTCCAATTCCATGCCTACTCAATACTGATAAGTTAGTAAGTTTAGAAAGCTTATTAAATCAAAATGACATGATCTGACATTTCAATAATGTGCACACACGGCACATAAAAAACAAATAATTAAGCTCTGGATATTGGACACAAACTGCCTAGCTAAATAACAGCCAGTAATTATAGACTAATTACAAATCTAAACAACCAGTATAACGTGACAGAGGTCACTGTCCACTCATGGGGCATGAATTCTAGTCTGGTAGTTTGGTAGTATGATTTCTGTATGCGTACCTACCACCTAGTTTGCCCTACTTGTTTGGCTGCATAATTGGCTTGGATCACTGGTGTCACTATCACGTGCAATTAGGATGGAAGGACACACATCTTTTGGTCCTGACTGTCACATGGCCTCGGCTAACGCACGTCCAAATTTCGTTTAAAGATACTGTTTTAACATTCGAAACAAAACATAAGACTGCCTGGATTCATTCAGATCAATGTCATTAAAATAAAAGACGTCAACTTTGGCATATGGTATTTGTTTTTTGTTTCACCACGTCAAGTCATTGGACCTTAACCTTCTGACAGGTAAAGCATCTACAAAGTAGATTCCTCTTTCTTTTTCTTTCCACATTAGTTACTACAGGTCAGTGTTGCTGGGAAAAACACAGGACAAGAGTTCATGATAGAGATCATGCCCTGGATGGGACATCAGTCTTTAGCATTGTTGGCAAGGGTCACTGTTGCAAAGCCAAGATGATGAACTCCTGGCCTGGTCTCTCCTCTCTCAGACACAGTCAATCATAGCTGAGTCAGCAGTTGGAAGGCACAGGGCAGAACTCGAACCTAGGTCATCATGATGGGGGGCTAGTGTCTGACCACTGCTATACCTGAGCACTGTGTATGTGTGCTTTTAATATGACCATTAACATAAACAGTTATGCTGTAATACAGATACCTGAAACAAACTACTGTTAAACAAATAAGATAAAACTCCTCACTAGTAAATCTCACTAACTAACTAATTGGAGGACCAGACTAGTAGTTGATCACTATGATTCTGGCTCATATCTATTTACTACAATTAGCAGGTAGCATGGTGGTTCGGTGAGTACAATCCCTGTGTGGAGTCTGCATGTCCTCCTCGTGTCTGCTTGGGTTCACTCTGGTTTCCTCCCACAGTCCAAAGAGGTGTGTTAGGTTAATGCATTACTCTAAATTGGCATCGACTTGAGTTTGCATATATAACTAGTTCTGATATGACCTTGTGTGTGTCGCTGAAATGTCCCCTGATGTCGATAGCGACGTTAAATAATCCAAACAAACAAACTACCTTTAGCCATAGTACGGCATTTCAGCCCTGACCAACGCTCTTAGTGTGGTCTTAAAGCGTAGTCATAATAGCCACCAAACTAAATAACAAAATAAAGCCATTTCCGAGGCTTCTGTTTTGCATGGACTACACTAATATCCATGTTTCCTTATTTATTTATACTTCTTCAACTCAGACAGATGGAGAGGCTGAGGGCATTTCTGGGGATAAATAGTTTAATAATTTAAAGTCAGTTCCACACTTAGCCTGCAACCCCACCGCCACCCTTGTCCATTTTAATTATTAAAAACAACATCTGACAAAAATATACACCAAGAAAACAAAAGAAACAAACAAAGATGACAAGTAACCTTGGTTAAAGAGCAAACGCTTTGTTAGCAAATACATGCTTCGTAGTGTCCACCATCTGGAGGTAGTCCAGAAAGGGTTGGAGAGTTTCATAATGTATTCAAAATGCTGCTCCAGACTTAACTTGTTCAAACTCACAGAATTGCGGGTTGGCATTATTAAATTCAGAAGGTGTCTCACTTTGCTCTGCGCATAACTGCTACGGTCCTATGACCGACAAAATCGACAGTTTGATGTGGAGGACAAAAGGATCTAAAGAGTTTTCTTGCTGAGACGCGAATATACCCCCCAAACATTACAAAGAGGAATAGGTCGCCCACTCATTGCTCAGTTGTAGAAAGGGTTTCCCGAGTAACCAGGAAGCCAACATTCAAAGGCAGAAGCCTAAGTGACCTCCATTTAAAACAGTTAAGCTGCTGGTTAAAGAAAGAAAAGACTGGTCCAATTGTGGGGAATGGAAAGCCTAGATCGAAGCCACATTTAATAAGGGTTTGCATGTGAATGTATACTATAAAAAATAACCCAGAAAAAATAACCAAGTCTTTCTACTAACTGCACTACAAATGATTATATCATTACTATTCAACAAAATAACCAATTGTGGATTTGTCTTAGAGAATGTGTACTTTGGGATCTTTCTATGCAAGGGCAAGAGTCCATGTGAGTAGATTAATTGCACCCAGCATAGTAACTTATTTATTTATTTATTCCTTTGTGCTTAGAAGGAAGTACTTCCTTTAAACAGCCACTTTGGTTCTGACGTTTACCTTAAAAATACAACTGAGAGTTGAGAACACACCTGGACAAAAGCAGTCAATCCACCAATGCTAAACAGTAAGCCACAACTGTAAGAACATGGTTCTAAATTATTTTGTACAGTGGAATAAGGTGTGAGATGAGGCCATCATGGTGAACTGAGAAGCACTATGAAAGACTTTAAACCATAAACCATGTTAAAGTAGGCAAAATCATAGAGAAACTGTGGTAAAGTGTGTAGAAAGTGTGGTAAATATTACATCATAAATGTGACTTGTTACTAACGCGCATATAGAGGTCGTGAAATTTAATTAAATTGAGAGGATTTTAGAAAACATGTCTGTTACGGCACAAAAAAATAAATCTGTTTAGAACTGAGGAGCAGATGGGCATAAAGGGGATGAAGACAGGAAAGCAAATGAGGCAACATATTCCTTATTAACGGACTAATCACACACAGACATAGACACAGACGGGAAAAGTGAGAAGGTCCCGTTCTACATAGAACCCCGATTTTTCTTTTAGATTTCATTAACCATACGGTAGTTTATTTTTCACTTCTTTCACCATCTGTAGCAACTTTCCCCTACAGACTGGCACAGCTGTGTCGTTTCATGTCTATGCTCTCTTTTATATTCCCATACAAAATGGGTCTGCCACACAATGGTGTCCTGTGCCTCGACTGCTAGACCTGTGTTCACTCATCGGCAGAATAAGAGGTTTTTATGATACCGGGGCGTACAAACCTATATAAAACATTCAGATAGGGTGCTAGGATGGTGTCCTGGATAAATCCACTACCGTAGGGAGGTTCCAGTTCCAACAATACCTCCCGGTGCTCTACTACTCAACCCATCAAACACTGACATGCACCTGTAGTAACAGAGCTGCAACTGGCTTATAATGAGCATAAGGCTTAAAACTGTGTGTGTGTGTGTGTGTGTGTGTGTGTGTGGTGAAAGTTCATTTTCAGAGATAACGACTAGTTGGCTATTTGTCATTTTTAATCCTGAGGTCAAACAGTGTGGTGTGTGTAAAAAGGAATACATTTAGTTCAATATAACAAGTTTTAAGGGGGTTCGGTGGGTAGCACTGCTGCCTCACAGCAAGAAGGTCCCGGGTTCAATCCCAGGGTGGAGTCGCCAGGGTCCTTTCTGTATGGAGTCTGCATGTCCTCCCCGTGTCTGCGTGGGTTTACTCCGGGTACTCCGGTTTCCTCCACAGTCAAAAGACATGCGTGTTAGGTTAATTGGTGTCTCTAAAAGTGGCCCTTTGTGTGTGACTGCGTGCATGACTGTGTGTGTGTGCCCTACAATAGATTGGCACCCCATCTAGGGTTGTTCCTGCCCTTGCGCCCAGAGTTGCCGGGTGAGCACCGGCTGGCCCGCGACCCCATGTGTATTAAGCGGAAGATGATGAAAGAATGAATGAATAACAAGTTTATAGTTACTGTGAACCATGAATGTGTTCTACAAATAGTCAAGTCAGATTTATTTCTGTAGCGCTTCTTACCATGGAGCATTGACTCAAAGCAGCTTTACAATATTAGATTACCTTCTAAGGTCAGTGCCATATTGACCAAGCCTAGGGCGACAGAGGCAAGGAAAAACTGCCTAAATGTTATAAAGAAGTAACCTTAAGAGGACCAAGACTAAAAAAGGGACTCAACCTCCTTGAGTGGCCTAGATAAGAATTTTAAGAATTAAACTAAATTTATCTATGCAAGAGTAAATATTGGCAGATAAATAAAATAATACCAGAAACAGATGCATTTCCATATGCATAGACATTGGAGCACTTCCTACACACTAAAGAGCGTATTATTCCTAATTTTGTTTACTTGTTTCTTTTCCTTGTAGGCACATAAACAGGGTTAGGGGTTGGATCTGTGAAATAGTTTATGTGAAAAGAAATAAATATTCAAAGAAACAAAAATTGAGTCACTTGCATTTGTTGTCGGTCACATTTTGTGCCAGTAGGTAATACTGGCTCTTTATGGCAGCGACTACCATGAGTATATTTCGTACTTGTGGGAAACACGATTTCATCATGTGATTGGTTCTGATCGTCACATCATCCCAGCTGCAGCACATCTGAAACGTGTTTATACTTACTGATTTGATCTGTCAACAATATTCCCTGTGGCTTTGTCTCCTTATAGTCATTTGTTACATTTAAAAGCTGTTAGCTCATCGCCTATCCAAAGAAAAAAGGTATCTGGCTGTGTGCCAGACTGCAGACTACACTACTGTAAATAGTGTATTATATGAATACACACAGCCTCTGGCTCGGTTTTGCAACAAATATCAAAGTTTTTTCCTTAGGCAGTGTGCATTAACGCTCTGGATTTTCAACATGGATGAAAAAGTCGACCTTTTACATGCAGTTGCCTTTAGAAGAAAAAAAAAACTCTAGACCCAAGACCATTGAGATTCTCTGATCCCATTCAATGTACCTGAGCACGTTTAATCTGTGACAAGAGTAAAAAGGAATCTTATCCCTAGGTCACTAGGTTCAGTGCAAAATCACTTTTTTGCTTCTGGGTTACAATCTGATCATGACACAACTAAATTAAGTCCTCATAAAGTCCTGATTCAACCCAGGTCTGCCGCAATAAAAGCACAGAAAAGGATCTCTCCCTACCGGCAGAACTTAAGACAATGGGACTCTTGTTGAATGGCATGCACACACAAAGGATCCATTCTCAGAAGTTAGCCACTGCTGCTGTTCTGAAATGTTAGAGATGTCTGATGCTGTGCTGAGTCTAGAACAGTTTGAGCTATTGGAAACGTCTTCATGCAGGTGGCAAGATGGATTGTACTTCTGACTGAGGGTACATTTACATAATTTAGCAGCTGCCCTTATCCAGAGCGACTTACAATTCATACAGTCTTACAATCCAAGCAACTGTGGGTTAAGGGCCTTGCTCAGGGCAGGGACCCAACTGTGGAAGCGATGGGATTAGAACTCTGGACTTCTGGTCCATAGCCCAGTACCTTAACCACTAGGCCACCACAGTCCCAACATGATAACTTTAAGAGTAGATGCACCGTCATAGAAAAGGTACTTTATGGGTAAATCACAAGGACACGTCTGTACAGCAATTTTAGTCTAATTTTGTTCTTTAATAATGTTTCTGAGTAACTATGTGTCACCAACCGATGATCGTCCTAAACACTGGAAGTACCACAGTACCAAAGTACCACACAAAAAAATTATACACCGGCACATGATGAACATTACAATAAAATAAACAAATGTTATATATTCATAAATATCACATATAAATGGAACAAATACACAGGCATTTTATTATAGGTATTGAGATAAATATAAATAGAAGTTGGTTTGCCCCCTGTGATCTCACAGTTCGGGGCCTATTTCTCTCTCAGTGCCGGTGTGCTGAGGCGACTGAGAAGATAATACAGAACTAATTAGCAAAAAATCAGTGCACAGGATGACAGCAGTGAGACCCACAGTGCAGGTGCACATACACACTCAAGCTCTTGCAAACACTGCGGTTACACACTTTTCCCTCACAGCATACTGACTCATCACTCATACTAGACATGCACTGATCCCATTGTTTATCATCTGATCCCACTTACTCTGGGTATCGGCTCAGAGTACCAATCAAATATCTGCTTTTTAAAAAAACTTTTAGAAATACCTTATACCTCACTGTGTGCAACAGGAGGCTGTAATTAAGGCAAAGGAATAACAAAAATAAAACAGGAAAAGTGTTACAACAACTACTACTACTATTGGCATTCTTCTGGAATACTTAGAATCTACTTATAATTTATCATTAGAATTTCAGTGCGAACCTGTGTGATGTTTATGAAAGTGTATGATTACATTTGTTGTATTCCATTTCGCTGTGCTACTTCTGCTCATCCTTAAACTTAAACTTTAGCATCGCAAATATACTGCTCACAAAAATTATTGGATATTTCAAAATGAAACATCCCATAATGAAATTTCCCCTAAGTTTTGTGAGCACTGAATTGTGCTAATAACAGCAGTGTAAAACGAGTTTAGCCAGCAGGAATCGTGCTGCTTGTCTTTTTCACTGAGTTTTAAATTTAAGATTTAAAAAAATAATAATAAGGCACCCTTAACTAAAAACTATTAGTTAACATAAAACTGATAATAATGCTATGGTATAAAAAATTTTTGTGCATGAAGCTGGCTATAGGATTTTAAGGACCTGTTTTTTTCTAATGCACCTCAACATAAAGAAATAATACTTGCTAGGTTGAGTGAAGAGCTACAATGTCAAAAATGCAGTATCACATTTTTATTGGACACATCTTCAGATATCTGGCTTGTTTAATTACAAGTTACAAACTTGTGCATCCCTAACACACACACACACACACACACACACACACACACACACACACACACACACAATCTTATGGACGCGTTTACACCAGGATGTTTTGCGCGTCGTCTATCTTCATTTTATCCTGATAATGTTAAAACACATTCAGTTTCATTTTAAGGAGTATTTGTCTCTGGTCATTCAGGTTGAAATTTAATTGGCATCTAAATCATGCAAATAATCAACCTGTTTTTCGTTGTTTCATTAAAAAAGATACAACAAAGACACAACCTGAATGTTTCCATGGCAAGAAAGTAATCACAGAATTCTCCAATATTTAATATCCCTGTTACCTCTATGGCCTGTGATTTTATTAAGATCAAATACAATACAGAACGGACTTGATTTAAATGCTGCCAAAGTGGTTTTGAGCAACCTAAATGAAAATGGTTTTAAATGCCTTGGTTGCATGTACACATGTAGTGCATATGCCTAATTCAGTAATAACTGACGTTCGGTGTCAGTCAGTGATTAAGAGGAAAGAAAATGCAATGTTTAAAGAAAGAAATATAGAAAGAGCTTATATATTGTAATCACAAATACAATCTAAATATGATGCAACAGTCATCATGCAATAAGCGCTCGTTTTTTTCATTTGTGATGGTTGATATATAAAGTGCTGAGACTGAAGCCAGAAAATGTGTTTTGAATTTGCAGACTAAGATCGGCTCTGACAATACACATTAAACAAATTACACAAATTTACCCTGCAATCAGGCTTATGAGAGATTCGCTCAGCAAGGACACGCGCTCACTGCTCACCGATGCTTCCTCCCTCCGTCCCCCCCGGAGAACCGTATCTTTGTTTAATCAAATCGTACTGAAGAAAAAAAAAAGAGCCCATATCCAGCAATTTTATAAGTGAAGCTGCTGAATCCTATCATTTGATCATGACTAGTCATTTAATGTTGGGTATTTTCCAGGCGGGATGCGAACAGAGCACTTAGTGTAAAGTGATTCATTCGGAGTTCAACTCAAATGTATTTTATCAATGAGCCCAAGTTCATTTTGTAATAAATGGTAATGGGTAAGCATGTGAGACTAGCTGTGTGTGTCTATGTGCGTGCGTTTGTGTATGCACGTGTGTGTGTGTGTGTGTAAAAAGCAGTGGGATTGAGCTGTTTCTTTTGCAGAAACCATACTGGTTGGTGGCATGTAGGAAAAAAAGAATAAGTGAGTGAAGTGAGTGAAGCGGACTAAGGGTAGGGGGTCCCTACCCACAATGTGTACTGCTGTAACCACAACAAAGGCTGTGGTTCATCCCACAATAGCCTTAAATAGATCCAAATTATTGTTATTCTTTCGTCTGTGGAAGGAAAGGGAAACCCAAAACGACTGCTCAATACAGGCCGAGACACAGAACCAGTTACTCTCAGAAAACAGTAGTACAAGCTGCAAGCTATGTGCTACTAGCATATGGAGGTGTACATAGTACTGAGTGAGCTACTCACTGATCCAACAGGAACCTCCCAAAAAACAGACTTGCGCCCCCAAATTCAAGCACCAGTAAAATCTGTATTTAAAACCGGCAGAATTCTCATGTAAGATGTGTATCCAGGACCTTGTAGTTATGCTGCCCCAAATATTGTTCAACCATTTCACCTTAAATATCGGCATCATATCATATTGTTCATACAGTCACACTGCTTCATTCGCTTTTATCTCGAGGTGTACCTAACAGTTTAAACTCTTATCATTCAATGCAGTACAACTGTATAGCAGGAATTAAACCTTAAGTCTTGACAGAACATGAACACCTTAAGGATCATCATCAAAGCCAACTAATTTGGAAAGCAAATCTCACGCTGCAAATCTCTTTAAGAGCTCAGAGGTAAGTGGGTCAGCTGGCTTTGCAATCATTTACCATGCAAACAGTTCATCTGAACTAGTCCCCCAGGTCAGATAAGGTAAGAGCAATATAAATATAGTCTAGCTTCCCTGTAAATGTACACATAGGTCCAGACTGGGTTGTGTTATCTTTGAAAATCAGCAGTATCCTGACATTGTGCTAGCACAGTGAAAACAGACACATATCAGATGAAAATATTAACAATAAG
>JAUZSU010155663.1:0-14207 GCA_034780255.1 Parotocinclus maculicauda
TTTGGTCCTAATAATCGGCTGGTCTGATTAAATGAACCATTACTATGTTACAAGACAGACGTGCTATGTGATATATTAAATGTTAATTAAACCTTTATTGTGCAATTTACATGTATAGCGAACGTACAAACAAGAACTACTGTTGCTTTCGAACTTTGTTCATTGAAAATAAAATTTGCAAACAAGATTTTAGAAACAATCTACAACACAATGTATAGGTACTCAGCATGCGAAGCATAATACTGTTAAAAATAAGTTCTTACTAAAATCCAGTCAACGTTTAAAGAACTTATCCAGTGTGATTTGACGCACTTTTGCTGTGGCTAAATGGCGACTTATGGCTTCTTTTTTGTAGTAAATGGAAATGTTAGGCAAAGACCTGTAGGTGGCAGTGGAAGGCTGTGGAGAAACTCGGGTGTTTTCGGGTAGTGATGCCAGAGACAAAGAGTTTCTTCACAGATATTGCATACTGTACACGTTCCTTGGTCCGATTAAGTGGAATTTTGGTCCAAATAAGCGAATAACACTACACATATTTAATAGGTTTTGTTTCGGCACTTTAGGATTTGGTCCGAATAAGCGGCTGGTCCCATTAACCGGTGGTTCTAATAAGGTTTATTTACTGAGAAATTATAAGAAATGTCAGAGGTATAATTGTTCATTATTTACACAATGAGACATGCACTCCTACACACGACTACCATAGAGGGAATTGTTTTTGACAATATTAAATATAACTAATCCTGACCATTACTGACCCTAAGTAATATCTCTAGCAATTAAGGGTTAAGTGGAGACTGTAAACCCAATTTGTTGCTTTAGTTACAGTATTGTTTACAACCCCAATTCCAATGTTGAGACATTGTGTAAAAACATAAATAAAAACAGAATACAATGATTTGCAAATCTTTTTTTAACCTTTATTCATTGAATACACTACAAGAAGTATTTTATGTCCAAACGGATAAACTGTTTATTGTTATTTGTAAATATTTACTAATTATGAATTTGATGCCTGCAACACATTCCAAATAAGTTGGGACAGGGGGATGTTTACCACTTTGTTATAGCACCTTTTCTTTTTACAACACTCAATACGTGTTTGGGAACTAATTATACTAAAAGTTGAAGCTTTGTAGCTAGAATAATTTCCTATTTCTGTTTGATGTACAGCTTCAGCAGCTCAACAGTCCAGGATCTTCGTTGTCGTATTTTGCACTTTATAATGCACCACGCATTTTCAATGGGAGACATGTCTGAACTGCCTGTCTAGTACCCACACTCTTTTATTATGAAACCACGCTGCTGTTACACGTGCACAATGTGGCTTTGTATTGTCTTGCTGAAATAAACAGGGACGTCCCTGAAAAGACTTTGCTTAGATTGTATCATATGTTGCTCCAAAACCTGTGTGTTCTCAGTCTTTTGCTGCCTCTGTCCCAGCTCTTTTGGAACATGTTACAATTACTGAATATTTGCAAAAAATAAAAAATAAAGTGTATCTCTTTGTACAATAAATGTAAATATCTTGTCTTTGTAGATTATTTAATTTAATATGAGTTTAAAAGGATTTGCAAATCATTGTATTCTGTTTATATTTATGTTTTACACAACGTCCCAATGGGAATAGGGGTTGTACATGAACAGGTGAAAACAAACATAAAGCCACAAAATTAAACAAGAATTTATTAGAAGATTAGAAGATTAAATTAATACAAATTTACACTGGAGTTCGGTGAGGGTGTGTATCCTCACTCCCAGTTGTAATAATAGGCAATAAAAGAAAATCTGATATTTTATTCATGTCTGACTGACAGAAAAGTAGCATGAAAAAGTCTTGCGACACCGGCTGACGCGTCCGTCGTCACTAAAAGCCCCAGGACGTTACACACTATCCACAAAGGTGCGCGTAAGTACCAGGGACCTTTAGTCCGGGGGCTTTTAGTGCCGATGGACCACACGGGAGGAACGTCCCGTACTCGTGCCGTACTCCTCCATCGTCGGCACCCAACGAGCCTCACTCCAGCCGGCTGCTCCTCCTGAATGGCAATGGGAATGGGAATATCTTCGCATTCGCGCTCCTCACGCGCCCGAGTTCATACTCGTTTTCTGATGCTTCGGCGCCTTTTGCATCTTATTCGCATTCGCACTACAAGCTCATATGCTTGCTTTTTGACGCTTCGGCGTCTTGCGCAATTCATTCGCCTACGCACTTCATGCGCGTTCGAGCTCACGCTCGCCCTCTGGCATTCGGACTACCTCTGTGCCTCACCACTTGGGAGACGTCCCAAATCGTGCTCTCTCCACGCCTCGTCCTCTCTGCACGCCTGCCCCGTTGGCGCTACGGCTCCCTCTCGCGATCAGTTCGCGAGTCTGGTCCCAGTTGGGACGTAACACAGGCGGCGAGCCATTTCATCCTTTTTTTGTGTTCAGGAGCCTTTCGCTCTGCTCTTAATCCCCTTTTAGTTTTTCCATATTATTTCCCTATTATTATTATATGTCATGGGATTTGATCTATCCCGCATCCTTGGGTCATACCACCAACCACCACATCTTGTAACAGTTCAGTTCCCTAAGATAAATGTTCTTTGAAGTTTCTTTGCTGTTCACAATGTAAAACAGGAGTGTTGTACTCAGTCAGTTGGCGTCCTTTGCCCTGATAAACTGTAACGAAAATATGTTTGGATTAACATCCTTGAAGATGCCTCAATGATCTAATTTCTTTTATATAGAATATGACACAGTACAGTACAGTTTTATGCAAAGATAGAAAAAAGCATTTTCATCACAATGTGCTACATGATCACACGAAGAATGACTAAAAGTTCTATAAGAGCTTAATATTAAGAAGATTAGAGAAGCACAAATAAAAGTCACTTCTAGGATCATAATTTAATCAAGACTTTTCCCAGCTATTATCAGCAACTCGTAGCTGGCAGTCATGACCACATCTCATTTGCGTCACTAGCTAATCTCCTTCTGGAGAGAGAGAGAAATCAAAGCCAGTAAATAATGCTAATCTGACATAAGCTCTTTACATTCTTCTTTTTTACAGCGTCCTTCCTTTCCAATATATATTTACACTGAATTTCCTGAGCTCAGTGATCCATATTACACAATATTGTGTGTATTAGGGTCAAATGTAGTGCACCTCACCTCTGAGCAGATGGTGTATTAAATTACCAACTTGTTGGAGTTGTCGCGCTGGGATTATTATTATTATTTTTAAACTCATTGATTCTAACACCATCTCTTACAGGTCAAATGAAACCATATTAAGGTGTAATAATAGTATGGGTGGAATTTGCCATGTGTAGCTTGCTAAATATAAAAGGGTTAGACTTGGGTGTATTATTACATAACACCAGTTTTCTTATGATGACAGTCTCAGGGTTTTACATATAAACCATTTAAAATTGTAGAAAAATTTTTGTAGAAACAAGTAGGTTTCTTTATTTGTATTTTAAAGTACATATAGAGTGAGTATGCATTGTGTTTTCTGAAATTAGGATGTTTAATTTGTTTTTTTATGTTTAAAACCAGTTCCTTCAAGACCTAACAGTTCAGAATTATTTTTACAATGTTTATTAAGCACAAAAATGCTACATTCATGTCAAGTCATGTTTCCTGTCTTTTATTTTATCTAGAAATTCTGCATGGAGGTGTTTATGTGGACCAGAATAAATTCCTGTGCCATGCAGATACCATCCACTGGCAGGACATTGTGAAGAATGTCCGTCCAGACAACCTTGTGGTGCCATCCAACAGCAGTTGTTCCTGTAAGGATAGTTATTTTATTATAAGGGGAGTTGACAATGTGCACTGCCAATTTAAAGGATGCATTTTTGTTTATTATGCCACCTAGTGCAGTTGCATTTATTTTGACACCAGGGGGTGCAATCATATGTCATGCTTACCTTCAATTCTCAGTGAGCTTGTTTATTATAATTTTTCATTTAAAATTAAAATTAGCTATTTAGTTTTGGTGAAGCTGTTATAATAGCACAATTCATTCAGCAGCATTATTTAAAATACAAAAAATACACTTTAAAATACAAATTATACAGTTATTCTTTAGAAATAAAGGTTGGTAAAGCAATAAAATATTTTGTTTACAGTTTTAAATCTCTAGTATTTTATTTAGATTCCAGTGAACAAATTTGCTTTAAAATTGTTTTGTGCTTATGCAAGAAATGTGCATTGTTTTGCATTGTTTACAAAAGGAAGTCTTTCATTGAATGTAAGATCAATAATGGTAGAATCCTGAATCAAATCGGATCAGAGTGTGTCATTAAAAACTGTTTATTTTCCTTAATAAGGCTAATGCAAAAGAAAGGCTAGGTTAAGTAAATCTGATCATAATTACCGTTACCATTTATGATGACTCATTTTACATTTGGTGTATACCCATTATGGTTAACACTGGGTTTTTATTAGACAGCACTGAGACAGGCATTGGAATGCTACTGATTAAACCATCAAAATGAGAATACACAGTGCACCAAGCTTTCAATCCCCAGATAATGTGACAAAATGTGATACCCCTAGTGGATAAACTCTACCATCATAGTAACTCAGTTAATAAAAACAAATACAGAAACACATAATGTGGTGACTCTACCGACTTCTTAACTTATTATTCTGCAAAAAAATTAGATCCAACTGATCAGTGAAGAAATTTGTTGTCTTGATTGATCCTTTCCCATCAAGATCTGACAATACACTTGCCCCACTCTATAGAAACTAAAGTGGAAAAAGGAAAAGATCCTCTTAAATTGTACCCATCAAAATGAGAATTTATAGTACCCGCTCTAAATAAGCTAAATTAGCGATTAACCTTGCAATGATTAACCTGTACACAAAATGAATGTACAGAGTAGATCCTTTCATTAAATCACAAATTGTTAACCCTACCACTTAAACTCAACAAAATTAGATTTCACAGTTGACCCATTTATTGGACGTTCTACTAATTAAACTAGACAGAATAAGAGTGCACCCTATTCCCATTTAATAAACCTCAGAAAATAAGGCAGATATTGGTGTCCATTCTGAATGCCTATATTTGAGTTTATAAAGTAGATCAAATCCCACTGATAAAATCCCACAAAATAAGACAGAAATTAAAAGCTAAACCCCTTTAGATAGAAATAGGTAAATCTGCTCTTAAGGTCCGAGACAGTTCACAGTAACCCCTTTGAGACAGGAACTGGAAGTGTTTATAGTAAAAACTATCAATTTGAAATGAGAGTATACCGTAGCCAAACACATTACACTCAAGAAAATGAGAAAATTAGTTTCCAGTATTAATGGTAGTGCATAACCCGAACATAGTTTCATAGCGGAGGAAGTACATCAAGCTTTCTCATAGAAAAATTGGGGTCTCCAGTGATGGTCTATAACGATGCAGAAAGACAAAGTAAACACATTCTGTTTTTCAAGTCTTTGGTGTATGGCTTAATGATTAACAGCGTCTGCTTGCGTGATATCACCATAGTAAACAATTTTAATTGCCAAACAGAGAGAGATGGTTTATTCAAATGGCCTGGTTTTACCTTTATACATCTGCTAGTGTTTATGTCTACTTAGAGTGCTGGCATCTTATGAACTAAACAGAGGTACATGCTCTGTGCACCTAATGGTTCATCGATTGCTTTGATCTGCCTCTGCCCTTACAGCTGAAGACCACAAGTTTCTAAGCACATACTCCATAGTAAAAACATAATATGCTGTTTTCTTGGACCTTTTATGAAAAGGGAATTAGTAATGCCATGCATTCTTGTATACATGTGATTATGTTCCTTTCCATTAAATCATACAAATCAAGACTATATGCCTTCCATATGAGGAACTAGCATTTCAATAAGATGAGACTCCCTCTCATTAAAAATGACACAATTCTTTACTAAACACCAGCAGACGTGAGGCATGTATTGGTAGTGCAACTCATGAACAATCCATATTTAGGTCCACTGATTACACCCTAAACACGAGAATGGTGGCCTTGTCAATGAAACAACCCCTAAGCTTATCAATTAAAGTGGAAGCCTCAGTCTTTAAATTTTACAAGAATTGGTGAATTTTCCTAACATAGTTTAATTATATAGACAGTTCATGCAGTATTAAGGTTATTAATAACAACCTTGAAAAGAATGTAAGATTCATTAGTACTTGGTATCCCAAACTCTTTTAAACCTTTTTAAATGTCCATAGCATTTGGTTGTTCCAAGCAATAGAAGGTGGACATGGGTAGTTCCAACCATCAATATCAAAAATGTGTGATTTGAAAGTATTACACTCTAAGCATTAGTAAGTAAAGAGTAACCACACTCATTAAAGTAGGAGGGAGTATTTGGTGTCCCCAGTAAGTAAACCCTAGCCCTCTCTACTTATTAACCCCAATTAAATTAATCAGGAAATAGCATATCAAAATAAATGACAGTAACTCCAAATCTGGTAAGTCAGTAGTTATGAGACAGTGTGCAGGCTCCATCCAGGTAATGTGATGGATCAAAGTCTACCACAGGCATAATTACTTTTAAGTGAAGTGTTAAAAAGACAAAGGGCAACACTTGATATTCACTGATCTCACAATGTAATTACCTAGAGATCAATTAAAGCCATGTGGCTGTCTATGCCATAGAGGGGGGAATAAGTGAAAAAAGCTCCAATAAAAAGCAAAGTTAGCTCTCTCCGAAGGTGCAGACAGAGCAAGCCAGCCTCTCTGGTGAGTCAATCAAAAAGAGCTTAGCTCTGTCTGGTTTCCTTTAACCCTCCTGCATAACCTCAAAAAAAGAGAGAAATTTATTTTCAAATCTGCTCAGGGCTAGTACAAAAAAACTCCCAAAAACTGTGAATGTATGAGTCTCAAAATCATTTTTGACAGCTTACACTGAAGTAGAGATGGACTGTAAAAGGAACTACATGATGTTGCCGTTAAAAGAGTCATAATTCACAATGATGGGCGAACTGGACTTTGTGGGCTATTCCTCATAAATCATTTACGTTCAATATTGAGTGTTGACATTTAATGACCAGCCGAGAATAAGTTTCGGTTTTCAAGGTCTGTCCACTTGTTCATGACCACAAATCGTCATTTGTAGTAGTTATAGAACTGTGCAAAGTCTTACGCCACCATTAATTTCTTGTTTTAGCAATTATATAACAACCATATGAAACATTGTCAGCGGCTGGTCTCAAAACTTAAAATTGTCACTCCATAATACTCTTTTCCCACCTCTGCCAAAAGCTGCCACAGTTGGGTCCTTAAGCAAGGCTCTTAATCCACAATTGCTTGAATTGTAAGATTGTATCAGTTGTAAGTTGCTCTGGATAAGGGTGTCTGCTAAATGCCGTAAATGTAAATATTTTAGTGCTTTAGCATATCTAAGCCTTTTCGACCTGTTCCTCTTTTCAAAAGTCTTTTCTTGCCTTCTGCCCTTCGAAAACAATCATTCCTGATCAAGCTTCTTCTAAATATAGAAGGGTCATCTTGGCATCCCAATGGAGCTGCCAGATGATGCTATTGCTTACTTGTAAGAGAGATCACAGATAACAAACTGTAGCCAAGAAAGCTTTTTTTTCCTCTTTTTTTTGTTTTATACTCCATACAAATTATTTGTATTTGTAGTTGTATTCTAATACAAAACAAAAAGTTTATTATATATGGTCATATAACATTGCTGAAACCATGGTATATCTAATCTGTCGGTGGCCTAAACCTTTTACATAGTGCTGTACATCAAGTTATGCAGTCTTAGCATTTGCTAAAATGCTTTGGTAAAAAAATACTTTTAATAATGATGGGGATTTGTACTTATTTTAATTCAATGAATGATTGTTACTTGTGATGTGTGCTTGCAGCTCAGAAATGTCATCGTGCATGTAACGGCCGCTGCTGGGGTCCAAAGGAGAACCAGTGCCAGAGCTGTAAGTTTTAACTTCACTAAATGTTTCTTTGTATTCCATTAAAACATCTACAAGGGTACTGCTGAAACATGACTTTGCCCCATGCAATCTCCTTTACATGATACGTTTGCCTACTTTCTCTTTATTATTCATTCTCCAATTACCTACACTTAATCGTATGGAATCCCAGAGAATGTTTAATGTTCAGTGGTTGCTCTTTAATACTTCAGGAGAATGAGTGGTGATTCTAAGTTTTGTTTCTTTTATGTGTCAGATTCACCACAGTTTCTAAAAAAAATGGTTTGTAAAAATAGATTTGGACAAAGGCATATGTATCTTATTAATTTACTAAGTTGCTTTTTTGTGCAGATTACACGTGTTTGTGTGTATGATGTTCTGCTGCTTACTTGTGACAAGCTGTAAAGAACGTTTGTGCTCAATGGTGTATGTGCTTGTCCTATTGGAATTAGTACTCTTTTGTCTCCCGTTTGTCTCCCCACTGCCTGTATATTCTCTCTCACCTATAACTATATAAACTGGTTACCATTCAATTGATAAGTCTATGTTTCATCTGACTGATTTCCTTTGTTGTTTGTAATACTGTTTATGCATTTTTCACTTTTGCTTCAACAAACGATAAGTATCAAACAAAAGTATCAGTCATTTCCCTCATTAATCAATAAGGTTGATCATTAAAGTATCTCTGATGCATTTATGCATTTATTATGCGTTTTTGTGAAAAGCCCCTTTATATTAACACTGAAGTGTCTGCTTACTGATGTAAATGTAAAGACCTTTTTCACAGAGCATAATGCAGTCATATGCAAAAATTTATTAAAAAATACATTTATTTGACATGTATTATCTATCTTAAGTGTGAATAAGTACAACAAAGAAAAGAAGAAAGTGTTGAAAGTTATTGGCAGATCTGAGCACAGTTTGAGTCTTTTTTGACATATCTGCTATAACAGGGGAGACATGAGAATATTGGAGTCTTTTTGCTCAGGAAAAACAAGAAGAACAGGATACTTGAGTAAAAGTCCAATTTTACTTTCCACTTGATCTTCCCTTAATCTTCCATTGATATCCAGGAGAAACTACGAAGATATTCAGGAGATCTCTTTTATTTTTGATCTCAATTTACTTTTTCTGGGGTCTATTTGCCTTATTTCTCATATTGCAAGTTTTGTGATTGCTGTCTGCAATTTCACTTGGAATTTAGCTGTCAGTGTAGAGAAGAGTAAATGCCAATGCCAGAAAAGCCTAATATAAGCATAGCAAACAGATGTTATTTGCTCTTGGTAATAATTATAAATGCTTCTGTAAATATCAAGTAATCTGTTTGCTATTTTGGAAAATACTGTAAATTAGTTTTATCCATAAAGTGCAACATCTAGCTTAAGCCCTAAGAGGATAACAGCTGAAAGCTCTTTTGAAGAAGTCTGAGCTTTGGTGGAATAAGAGGCTCCATTTTCAGTGGAAGAAGACTGAGCTTCTGTTGAATAATCCCCAGAATGTGAGGGGAAAAGCTTAGGCCTTGATGGAAGAAGCCACTTCCACATGTTTGCTGGAAAAAGCCTTTCCTTGGATGGAACACAGACCCAGCTTGAAAGCTACTGTGGAAAGAACCCCAGCTGGAGTGAATGAAACCCCACCTTGGGTGAACAAGGCATTAGCTTATGTGAAATTAGCCTCAGTTTTTGTGGAAGGAACATTAGCTAACTTTGGACAAAAATATCATCAGCTTGTGTGAAGCCAGCGACAGCCTGGGTAAAAGAGGCCTAATGCTGGGATAAAACTCTTATAAGGGACATGTGTGAGTGGAAGAGGTTTTAGCTTGAATGGAATAAATGTTAGCTTGGGTGGTTCCCATGTCAGGTGAAATAATAATCAGTTTGTGGAAACCTTGTCTTGGGCTAAACATGTCTGAGCATAGGTGGACAGTACTTCTGCTTGGGTGGAAACGGCATCATAAGAAGGCCTAGCTTGGATTTAAGAAACCTTAAATGGGATGGAAGAATCTACAGCTTGGGTGGTAGAATTATGTGTCTGTGTGGGATGATTTAGGATGTCGAAGCTATAGCTTTTGAGGAAAACACTCCAACTTGGGTGGGAAAAGAACATGCTTATGGGCTCTTACAGAATAAGCCCATCTTGGATGAACAATCATTACTGTACATTAATAAAGCCTGAGTTTTGGGTAAAAGATGTTTCCACTTGGGCAAAATTTGGTGGATAAAGCCTTGATGAATGTAATTTTGGCATTAATGGAATAAGTTTTTAGTTTGGCTAAAAAAAGCATCAGTATGGGCTGGGGAAATAATATTAGGAGTGCGAATCCTCAGCTTTGGTGGATATAGTACCTGCTTGTTCAGCCGGATACAACCATATTGGTTTGTTAATACCATGTTCTGTAATATAGTCTGTTTCTGCGCTTTATTCTAAATCAGCAGCACATGCTTTTATAGATGATGTGTGATTTCACACTTGGCACAAATACCAGTAATAAAGCACTTCACTGTTGAGAAGTGTTCATTGCAGAGATTTAATTTAAATCAGAGTAGTCTATAGCTTGAGATCTATAATCTGGCAGCTGAGAGCTGTTGTCTGCTCCTCATTCTTGATTCAAAACACTGAGTGCAACACTGTACCTGTTCATTCCCATGTCAACGTATATACATAGAAACCACATATCCTAAGAACTTTTAACAAACTCATTTGAGACTGGGACCACAATGCATGTTTAACTCTTTTTTTCCCTAGTCTCACCCTAATTAGTCAAACTGTCCTGTCTGCGTCTACTGTCCTCTGTCTCTATTTCACAGATGTATCTTTTATTTCATGCTGTGCTTTTCCTCCATCTGAA
The DNA here is from genome assembly GCA_034780255.1 of Parotocinclus maculicauda. Classification (NCBI taxonomy): domain Eukaryota; kingdom Metazoa; phylum Chordata; class Actinopteri; order Siluriformes; family Loricariidae; genus Parotocinclus; species Parotocinclus maculicauda. The sequence continues at coordinate 10,775 of JAUZSU010155663.1, forward strand.
AGTGTTCATCTTCTCTGTGTAGCCCCCATTTTCCATTCGACACATTTCTCCTCCCTATTGTTCATTGTAATCTTTTTTCGGTACCAGAGTCAGGGGAGTTTTGATACTCTGATACTGTCATTTTCTTAAACTGGCAGTGAAAATGCTTGCTTGGATCCTGATAAAATTCATAGTGCAGCAGGATAATGGCAAAAAACACACCTCAAAACGTTGAAACAACTACTTAAAAAGAAGATCGAGGCATGCTGACTGTCTTGGACTTTTCTCCATAGTCACCTGACCTAAATTCCATTGAGAACATATGTGGCATTTGAAGACAGGCAAAGTAAAAAAAATCAGTAACATTATTAGACCTTCATTCTAATATTGTGGGTATGGGTTAACATGGATCATCAAATTTGTAGATTAAATGCCAGATGAGAGCACACTGTCACTACAGCAAAATGGGAACCAAAGACTGACACATGTCTGGTACAAAATCTTCCAAAATATATTATGTTTATTTTTTTGTTTATTTCTTCAAAGAAAAATATTATTCCAATCCCTTACTTTTGATATGATTTAGCCTGGGTAGAGCTCAGACCTAAACCCTGTAAAGAATTGTCTCACATTAAAAACAAATTAACTGTGAAATACTAGTGTCTACAGTAATCATCCATTTTATCACTTTCACTTACCATATAGAAGCACTGTAGTCCATCTGTTTCTATATAAGCCTCTATGTCAGGACCCCCACATAACCACAACATGACCACCACAGATCAGTATTATTTGGGTGGTGGATCATTCTCAGCACTGTAGTGACACTGATGTGGTGGTGGTGTGTGTATTTTGCTGGATCAGATGCAGGAGTGCAGTTGTGTTTACACTGCACTCTATTAGGCATATCTGCCATATTGTTCTACCACTTAGATGTAAAGTGTGATTCACTAGCTCTTTTTATTGTACAGTGTACGTCAGCCATCCTTTAATACTAAATCAGTGTTTACTGGATGTTTCCTACATGATGCTGGTGACTGGACATTTATGGTAGGTAGACTATGTTCAGTACAGCAGTGACACTGAGGTGTTTAAAACTCTAGCATCACTGCTGTGTCTGATCCACTCATAGCAGCTCAACACACAGTAACACATGCCCAACACGTCAGTGTCACCGCAGTGCTGAGATTGATCCATCACCTATATAGTACCTGATCTGTGGTGGTCCTTTGGGAGTCCTGACATTAGAGAACAGAATAAAGGGGACGAATGTGTAGAGAAAATGTAAAGAAACAGGTGTACTACAGTCTGTAAGTATAGAACTGCATAAATTTAGTAAGTGGAAAAGATAAAATGGCCAATTTTACTGACAGTGTACAATAGAAACCAGTAAGTGCACAAAATACATTAATTGGTCAATGTATTAGTATACGGTATATGCAAGAAAGGCATGCTGTTAAAGCTTATATGTTAACTCACATGCATATCAGTGCATTATAAAGAAACTATGATCTATTTAATGTCAGTATACACACTTTTTTAAAATCAAATATCAACTAACAGTAAAATCCATTTGTTACAAACATTCCTCAGTTAATCTATTCTTACTCATCAGCAATGAAATAAAAACATTTTTTTTGTATATTTGCTTGCTTTTTGTTATGTTCTTTTAACGAACAATCAGTTAATGATAACAGTTAATAATAATGAATTTTCAGTTAGCAACTTTAATGTGTTGCACAATCATACACTTTTAAATCATGTGTCCTTTAACTATGTTATGGTAATGTGACGAATGGCTTCATTGTGAAATAGAAAGCCATTTTTCAAACACTGATTTTGGAACAGGCAACAGATTTGGTTTCAGACCTCCCCAAACAGTATGACTTCATTAATAAATAAGTAGAGTATTCTGGTGCTGATTGATCTAGCAGTCTGTTCAAACATGCCATATGCTGGATTCTGTGAGAGGGCCAGTAATAGGTTTTATTATTGGTCTTATTAATAGCAGATTGTCTAATGAGAAGTTCACGAGTCATTTATTTATTTATCTGTCTGTTTGTGTGTCGATCTTTCCATAGACTGTTAGAATCATAATAAGGAATGGCTTTTAGTGTTCTAAGTATATGCCACGTAAGTCAGTATGTGGAACAACCGACACGCACAAACTTAATGACAGAAAATACTATTTATATGTCAAATACAAAATCAAATGAAGAATTGGTTATACAATGCTGCTGCAATCTGTACTTTAAGAAAGTTGAATGTTGAATATGTGTGCGATTAATGTTTTTTTATTGTGCAATTCAGCTGTGCATCAAAGTAGTGTGGCGCAGTAAAAGAGGCTTGCCTGATAATTGTAATATATGAAAGTTACTGGTTCAATGGTTGTGACTAGGACTTTTCTTAATTAAAGAATGTATTAAGTATAAATGACTATTTTGTCTCTGGTAAATGGGACAACCTTTGTTCATATACAGGTGTGTGCATGGTAACATCTATATGATAAACAACTATTCATTGGAAAGACCAACATCTTAAAATGATAATAAATAGCAATAGGAAATAAAACTATTTGCTCCAGATGTTGCAGGCCAATCAGTGCAGTGGATCCATGAGCAGAGGCAAGTTACTGCATAAGAGAGAAAGGACATAGTTCATGTGTGTGTGTGTCTCTGTATGTATGTGTGTTACTACCGTACTAGTTATCTGCTCGCTTGCTCGTTAGCTCAATATTTTATTGTCCTCAAGTTACTCATGATTGTGTGTGTGGTGTGCATATTGTAAGGTGTAAATAGTGCTAGTACTCCCGTTTGCACAACACCCCAAAACACAACCCTCCAAAACACAATTCTCTCGATAAGACTCTTATGTAACTTATGTGATGTCTATTAATGCAATCTTGTCTTCCATCAAAAAAGTGTCCGTTCCATAATACCATCTTTTAAGTATTACAGCTTTCTGCTACACAAGGTTATAGCAGTATATTACAGTATTTTCTATAATTATTGGGAATTATCATTGATGACAAATTTGGTAGCAGTGTTCCACTCATATCTTCAGTGCTAAATATGACTATGGTAATGTGTGCTCAACATCCTGTTTCAAAGAATGCTAAGTGGTCATTAAACATACCTGTATATAAAATAACTTAAATAAATCAAAATTACTGACCACTTTGCAAATTAGTGTTACTTTTTATGTACAGTCGATTACGGTTAATTGGACCACCGGTTAGTGGGACCAGCCGCTTATTTGGACCAAATCCTAAAGTACCGAAACAAATCCTGTTAAATACATGTAATGTTATTCACTTATTTGGACCAAAATTCCGCTTAATCGGACCAAAGAACGGTACGTGTACAGTATCTAATATTCATAAAGAAACTCTTCGTCTCTGGCATCACTACCCGAAAACTCCCGAGTTTCTCCCCAGCCCTCTACTGCCACCTAC
>JAUZSU010155674.1:0-12500 GCA_034780255.1 Parotocinclus maculicauda
TAGTGATGCCAGAGACGAAGAGTTTCTTCACGGATATTACATACTGTACACGTTCTTTGGTCTGATTAAGCGGAATTTTGGTCCGAATAAGCGAATAACATTACACGTATATAATAGGATTTGTTTCGGTACTTTGTGATTTGGTCCGAAAAAGCAGCTGGTCCCATTAACCGGTGGTCCTATTAACTGGATTCGACTGTATTTCATGTTTAGGAAGGATTTTTGTGTGCATTAAATTTTTTTGATTAAAGCAGCACTTAAACTATAAAATGTAACTACATCAGCTTATGCCTATGTCCACAACATAAGCTGAAAAATAGACAGACTCTTTGCTCTTGGCCAATTGGGAATGTCGTGTGTCCACTAATGCTTTTTACTGTATATCTACGGTACATCTGTCCTCTGAGGTAAGTGCTTGTTTTTTGCGCTTTGTGGCATATGGCCTCCCGTATGTTCATCAAGACAGGGAAAACAAACAACCCTACCAGTTTGTTAATCAGCTCAGCAGAGTGGTTGGTGAGTTTTTGTAATGTCTTTAGGTAAGCAAGCATCTGTGAAAATTCTGTTAATTTCCCACTGCCGGTTATATTACAGTAGTAATACTGACCACCAAAAAGTTAAACTGGCATGTTAGTGTCTAGGCTTATATTAAATCTGCTTGGATGTATAGTCACATGGCCTTCAGGTGACTGTTATTTTACACTGAGAGTTTGTTGACAGTGATGTGGATCAACAGGTTTAATTTTTGGTAATTAACAATAATACATATAAACAGGACAGTTAATGTTTTGATTGAGGATTGCCTTCATAAGTGTATTGAAGCCTTGCACGCCAGTGGACACACACACACACACACACACACACACACACACACACACACACACGCACACACTACACCACACCACACGCCCCACATACACACAGTTGTCATTTTTGTAAAGCAGAACCTAAGTCATATTAAAATTACCAGGGTTTTCTGTCATTATAATAACATTTGGTTCTTACAATTATAGCAAGACAAGGTGTACACACACACACACACACACACACACACATACACACATGCGCACACACACAAGTGAATGATATTGATAGTGTAATGCTCTGGGCAGTGTTTTTCTGGGAATTACTGGCTCCTGCCACATTCATGTGAATGTCACATACTACCTACCCAAATATTGATGAAGACCAATTACACCTCTTCATGGAAACAGTGTTTTAAATTGTAGTATTAGCAGGATAATGCATTGTCATACTCAAAGAAATTTAGGAATGGTGTGAGAAACAAGACATGAGTCATTGGCTTTGAATTCCTCAGATTTTTAACTATTTAAGCCTTTATGAGATTTGCTGGACAAAGAAGTCCAAACCACCACACAACATTCAGGAATAAAATTACAAATAGATAACACAGGGCAACTTCTTGTGGAGTCCATGCCTTGACTGTTCAGAGCCTTAGCGGGACAAGGGCGACCTACACAATATTAAGCAGGTGGTGTTCATATTATGGCTGATTGTTTTATATACAACCCATACGTTGGCTCACAGGGGTCACAGGCATGCGTGCAGCCACGGTTAATGGACTTTTGTTGCATCTGCTCAGTTATGGACATTCAATATTCAATTCACTTCACGCTCCTGTATAGCAATTTCTGAGCTGGCAATGCTTTTAGTGGGAAGTTCAGAACGTGGGAGTGAGTGTTAGAGGATAGATGGTTTTTCATACTTCGAGTTTTAACATGAAATGGCTTCTGTTCTGGAGTCAGTCTATACAGAAGTAGGTTTGGTTTTGGTGTTCTTATAATTGAATTGTATAGCATTTGTGTTTGGTTTCCATTTAGTTGTATGTTAAGTTACTTTCCTGTGTTCTAATAAGTAATCTTAATAGCCTTCATGTCCAGACATTATAACTACTGCATTTCTGTGCTTAGAACTATTGCACTTTAAATTTTGTTTTGTTGTCAAACTCAATTCCAATGAAGTTGGAACGTTGTGTAAAACATAAATAAAACTGAATCCGTTAATTTGCAATTTTTTTGAACCAATGGAAAAAATGGAATATAATACAATTACAATATATTTAATGGTAAAATGAATAAACATTGTTGTTTTTCACAAATATTCACTCCTTGAATGTGATGCCTACAACAAGTTCCAAAAAAGGTTGGGACAGGGGCAACAAAAGACTGGGAAAGTTGAGGAATGCTCAAAATACACCTCATTAGGTCCATTCCACATGTGAACAGGTTAATTTCAAACAGGTGAGTGTCATGATTGGGTATAAAGGCTCAGTCATTCACAATCAAGGATGGGTTGAGGTTCACCACTTTGTTAACAACTGCATGAGCAAATAGTCCAACAGTTTATAAACAATGTTTCTCATCGTGCAATTGCAAGGAATTTAGGGATTTCGTCATCTACAGTCCATAATATTAATAAAACATTTAGAGAATCTGGATAAATCTCTGCAAGTAAACGTCTAGCCCGAAAACCAACATTAAATGCCAGTGACTTTTTCAGGGACATTCCTGCTTATTTCCAGAAAGACAATGCCAAGCCACATTCTACACGTTACAACAGCGTGGCTTCGTAATAAACGAGTGCAGGTACTAGACTGACCTGCCTGCATTATTAAGTGCAAAATACGACAGAGACCCTGGACTGTTGAGCAACTGAAGTTGTACATAAAGCAAAAATGATACAGAATTCCACCTACAAAGCTTCAACAATTAGTGTCCATAGTTCCCAAAATGCTTATTGAGTGTTTTCAAAAGGAAAGGTCATATAATAGAGTGGTACAGTGGTATGGGCCCCTGTCCCAACTTTTTTGGAATGTGTTGCAGGTATCAAATTCAAAATGATTGAATATTTGCTAAAAGTTTATCTGTTTGAAGATTGAATATCATGTCTTTGTAGTGGATTAAATCGAATACGAGTTGAAAGGGGTTTGCAGAATGTTTAACCTTGTAATGCTTACTAAGAGTCTGGTACCTATTTTGGAATTCAGAACTAGTTGGGTATGGGTTGATGATGCAGTGCAATGTGACACGATATAACCTGAGCACCAATACAAATGTACTTGCTTAAACATTGTGTGTAGCCACATATTGCTCCAGTATCATTGAAGCTATAATTGTGATGATATTTCTACTATTTCAGATGTCTTCATTTTTAAATAGAACAGTCACCTTGGTACACCTACACCTCTTTCCGCCCACATTGTCCATTTGATCACTTCCACTGACCATGTAGATGCAGTTTGAGGTTCCACAATTGCAGTCTGTAGTCAATCTATTTCTCTTAATATTCTATTCATCCCCTTTACTCTGTTCTCTAATGGTCAGAACCCCCACAGATTAGCTACTATTTGGTGGATCATTCTCAACACTGCGGCGACACTGATGTGATGGTGTGTTAGTGTTTGTTTTGCAGGTATGAGTGGATTTGACACAGCAGTTTTATTTTAGTTTTCTTATCCGTGTCAGATCAAGTAGCTAGAAGGGTGGAATAATGTAGCATTTACAGCGAGAATAATAGTGGGCCAAGCACAGAGCCCAGAGGGAAACTTACTTTTGAGAGCTTAGACCGTAGTTAATTTATATAAACAAGCTATACCAAAGTGGAGTCCCATAGATCATTACAGCTGTGCTGTTATTCTCAGAATCACACAACCACACATTTCTATAACTATTAGACAACAGTTCAATTGCTTTTATAGAATTTTTGTTGCTACAAATGGTTATTCATTATAAAGTTATAATAAAGCTTGCCATTACTTGGCAACTCGTCAGCAGAGTAATATCATTTTGGTGCACTTTTAGTTATCACAATTATCAGTATGGTGAGAGTGATGCAATGATTCATCACCTAAGTTGACTAAAATCGGCTACCAAATTAGTTAATAACTAATTAAATAGTTAATTAGTCAATGACATCATCAGAAGTGTATTTCACTCTAACTAGGAATGTTACTGCAGAGTTAACAAAAGTGCAATAGTAGAAAGTCCTGGTAATTTCACGCTAAACTTCAGGAAAAAAATTCTCAGTTGTACCATTTTATAAATCCAACCTTAGTTGGCATGGGAGCACATCCTTCATGTCGGAGCATCTGAAGAGCAAACATGTCGGCTCACTCAGTGAAGACAATTCATCTCAATAAGTTAGTTCTGCTAACAGGTGCGTTTAATTTCAGTGAGCACAGGAAAACGTGCAAACATTTCAGAAGGCAGTACCATACATACAGGGAGCCTAATGAAATCATTCAAATTTAACAAGGAACAAATTTTCCACAAACTTTTGCCAATGATTGAAGAATTTGAATGTACCTCAAGTTTAGGGCTGGAGATACTGATTTTGTTTTTGTACTTATATTTGTATTACCTTTACTTTGCACCTCATTGGTTTAAAAGTTTGACGGGGAAAAAAAGGTTTTGTTGAGTGTATTTGAGTGTATTTATGCTTTGTATTGGCAGGAACGTTAGTTAGCAAATGCATTAAACAATCTTAAACTAAATCTAGGCTGATAGCTGTCTTAAAGTTATTTGGGAGCTCCATAAGCCGAATAATCGATTGTTTCTGAGAAGAAAGTGTTTATCCCTCACACCCTGTCTCCTCACACCCTTTTTGTATATTCCCTCATCCTGTATTACCCTTTACATCCTGTCACCTCACATCCTTTTTGCATATTATTTAACGCCTTCCCTTAGTCCTAGCATAGATTAATTCTCCCCAAATCCATGTTCAATCAAATTTCGTTAGTCTTTTAAGCCGCACCCATGTGTTCAATAAATCTCTACTGTCGAAGGCCCGGTCTCCTGACTCCTGTATGCTGAATTTCTGACAGTTCCAATAATTGACAGATTATTTAATTATTAAAATACAGTCGATTCCGGTTAATTGGACCACTGGTTAATGGGACCAGCCGCTTATTCGGACCAAATCCTAGGGTACCGAATCAAATCCTATTAAATACGTGTAATGTTATTCCGCTTATTTGGACCAAAAACGTGTACAGTATGTAAAATCCGTGAAGAAACTCTTCGTCTCTGGCATCACTACCCGAAAACTCCACCCTCTACTGCCACCTACAGGTCTTTGCCTAACATTTCCATTTACTACCAAAAAAGGAAACCACTTAGCCCCTGCTAAAGCGGATCAGATCACACTGGATAAGTTGTAAGAACTTGTTTTTTACAGTATTATGCTTCACAGGCTGAGTACCTATACATTGCGTTTCGAAAAACTTGTTTGCAGATTTATTTTTCAATTAACAAATTTCGTAAGCAACAGTAGTTCTTGTTTATACGTTCGCTATACGTGTAAATCGCACAATAAAGGTTTAATAAACATTTAATAAGTTACATAGAATATCCCGTCTTGTAACATAGGGCATGTTCAATCGGACCAGCCGGTTATTAGGACCAAAACGATAGCGTCCTGATGTGGTCCGATTAACCGGAATCGACTGTATACTGTATCTTGAAAATGCTGCTATGAGAATCAACAGTGTGGTGCGTGACTAGTGTAGATATGCAGGCTATACCCTGTTGCACACACATCTAGAGTTGTGATCCCCAGGCATGCTGAGACAAGGCTGGAGTGGGAGACTATATTATGGACTGGTGTGAGCTGTCATATCTCATCCTAGAGGAATTTACATTCTAGGCTCTCCACACAAAATAACCTCAGGGTCAAACCACAGTAAAGAAGATAGTCGAGGGCACTGACTTACAGGCTTTTGCCAGCTTTATCAAACTCATGACATTTATATTGAAATGATTTCTGTGGGCCTTCCAGCATTCATGCTAACCTAAGGGTTAAAATGTGTTGTATGGAACTGAATAACATTAAATAAAACACTTTTTTTTCCAGCTGTTCATTATTAGGACATCTAAGCTAGATAATGTAATCGCAATTATAATCAACAAGGTGTTTTTCATTTGGGTGGGGCAGCGGGAAAACTGTCTGCCCACTCTTTCAGACACCTCTGTTACATTCTTTCAGCGATGCCTCTGGCATAGAAAGGCACTGCACAGACAGAATCAACAACAGCAAAGCCAAATGGATATGTTGACCGTAGTCCACTCTTCTGTGCAGTTACATTTTCATGGTAGGACTCTGCTACTTTCCAGTGAATAGAAGCAGCCAGAGAAGCAAGTTGGCCAATGGTCCTCCTCTCACAGCAGAGAGGTTCTTTACATGTGGCATGTGCAAGGTAACAAGCAAAAGATACCTTAGTGGAGAAAACACCACTCTACTTAGTATTTTTATTTACAGGTATGCGCTGTGTAACTGCCGCATTATGTTCTGTGAAAAAGGTTGATGATCGAAAGGGATGGTCATTAATATAGCTACACAGTCTTTTTATGCTACTGTAATATTAATATAATGGATATTTTTACAAGAGAACTGTGTGCAAACAATACTTAAACGTGTCAAAGATATGAAAAAGTTGGATGCCTAAAGGGTTTAACATGTCAAACCATTTGTAATTTATGGAAATGCAAGATAACTATACAAAATAAAGTAATGTACTGTTACAACTTTGTCTAAGGGATGGAACGATAGACCTGATACTTTTGTTTTATGACAGCCAAAAATGCATTGATAAACAATATGAGATAAATAAAAGAGTACTACTTACAATAGGACAGGCACACACATACTCACACATGCCATTTAAAGTCTAAACACATCCACATCAACCAAGTTTGAGTGTATTTGTTTTTATTTTTTTTTTCTCCAGGACAGTCAGGACTAAGGATTTATATTTGACATGTAATGATTAATTTGAACTTAGCCTAATTTGTATTTACACATCCACTTTCTTTGTGGCTAAGACTCACCTCTTGTATGAGTGCATTGTGTCTCAGTATTTTCCTGGCTTTCATGATCCTCACTATAGCAGCCTGTAAATACATTTTTCTGTCTTCATCCACAGCACTCCTCGTTTGTTCCACCTCCTAACACAGGTAGAAAACCAGCATGACAGGCATTCATACAACCCAGGCAGTGAATAGTTGATGTTTGTAGCACTGTGATGAAAGTAGTGCATTACCTGTGGTGTGTCCCGCTGCATTGATGTTGTGATCTTAAACTTTGTTCTTTTACTGGTGAAACTCATATTTAATGAAAATGTAGATTCCGTCTCAATGTCCTCCTGGAATATGAAAAATTCATGAAAATGTGTAAATGTTTTTGACAACGTTCACCACATTACACTGAAACTGTAAGTCTAATAACACCATTTATTTTCTGGTGTCCTGACAGAGCAGCAATCAAAGCACACTAAAACACATTATTTATAAGTTAACCCATTCAGTCTATTTTAACAAAGCAAATTCAAATAAGATGGAAATAGGATTTTAAAAGAGGGGTAGTGACAGAAATGCACAGAACCCTAAGTGTGTGTAGTTTTGTCAGTGACAGGAAAATCAGGTTAAAGCTGAGAATCACACATGTGCAAGGAGTAATCATGCCATCTTACTTTTTGTGAGTCATGGATGATCATTTTGACATCTAGCAGGGACTTAATGGTCTTCTGCAGCTCCTTCTCATTCATCTGTGTGCTGTCCTGCAGCTCTTTATAGCCCACTGTCTCACTGTTGTTAAAAGCCAGCAACACTGCCATCTGGTAGGTGGTAACCATGGCTACATAGGGTTTGGACAGGTAGTTCATCTTCACCTCACCTGACAAATAAATTAAATGTCAATATCAATCTTAGAGAGCGCAAGTGAATTAGTGGACACCATATTTATCTGGTTTATTTTACTGATTAAGCTTTTTGCCACCAAATATTCAAAAACAGGTTAATGAGAACTTAACTGAGAGATGACTGGAAAATAAACTATTTTTAATTGTTTTGTCCTTGAGCAAGACCCTTAAGCCGCAGCTGCTTGGACTGTAAGAAGTAGAAAGTCGCTTTGAATAAGGGTGTCTGCTAAATGCCATAAACGTAACAATAAACACTAGGCAGTTATTATGCAGTACATACCATATATGACGTTTTTAGGTGAGTTTTAAATGTTTAATGAATTAAGTCAAATGTTCTAACGAGATGGGCAGAATTTGCTTCTGCACAGTAGACAGCAACACGTCCCAATAAATGCTTTAAGAAACTAGTTAAAAAAAACTAACAACATTTAGACTTTTATTACATATCTGAAGAAACAATTAATTATTCTCCCACAAGAAAACTCCAGAGTTTATAACAGCTTGAACAATGGCACTACTCTGTGGCCACTGCCAATAATAACTAATCATTACTTAACCTAAGCCGCTCAGTCCTGTTGATGTCAAATGAAGTCAAAGTTTGTTATCACAAAAAAAGCAGTGCCCAACTGCTGAAAACTAAAGTACTGAAATATGCTGCTCCTCCAAACAACCCTATTGCACAGAAAGAGTATTTGCTACATCAAAATAAATTCTGTAAGGTAGGTTTCACTGGGCCACCCTTTTCTCTCTTTTGCAAGAAAAAGTTGCCTGCTATGTACAGTCGTGGCCAAAAGTTTTGAGAATGGCACAAATTTTGGTTTTCAAACTTCAGAGAGCAACTTCTCCCAACAATCCCGGAGCAGTTTGGAGATAAACAATGCTTTTTTCCAGCATGATGGAGCACCATGTCAAAAGGCAAAAGTGAGAACAAAGTGGCTCGGTGAACAAAACATTGAAATTGATACTCCCCAGACCACAAGCTCATTAAGAACCTATGGTCAATACTCAAATAGAGGATGGACCAACAAAAACCCAGAAACTGTGATCAACTCCAAGCACTGATTAAGCAAGAATGGTTTGCATTAATTCAAGATTACAGAGGAAAATAGCAGAATAGTCTTTGTTTAAACTGGATGTAAAACATATGCAATGCTTATATTTGTACTTCAATATACCAAATAAACATCTGACCAAAGATTCTTAAAAAACAAGAGACAGCAAACTTTGATACAAAAACACATTTAAGTTCAGCTAGATTTTAAAATAGTTTGTATTGGCTAGCTGGTTATCAGTCAGTCAATAACATTATACTGTACAAATATATTCTGTGCAGACTTCCAAAACACATCCTAATAACTACCACATTTTATTTTGTGCTGGATATGTTCATACATCTTGAGAATGAATAAGGACTGACCTGTAAAATGCAGCATTCCCAAAACACATTACTGTTTACACGTGAATACAGCTTTTACAACAATTACATAATGATGTTATGTTCATAAAAAATAATTGTTTATTGACATTTCTTTCTGGTACGTTTGGCGTTTTGTAATTGGATACAATATAATAACAAAACTGATGAACCAGTTGGTCATTAGCTTCGAAATCACCGTACATCAATCCCATCAAATAACTGTAGGCTTATTTAATATAACAGGTCAAGCACCCAAATAGGTGCCCACATAACCAAGCTGCATTGTGTACCCCTTTAGTTTAGGGATGGAAAAAAGCTAACAGCATTTTTAACTAAAGACACTGCTTATGCATGTCATGCCTTCCTTAATACCTGGTTACGCCTCATCTTATAATAAACATATCTCAATTTCCTCAGGTAGCCATTCCTTCCCAGAAGGACAGGTTATGTAACTAATGCGATGGAAGGCGTAACCATGTATTAGAGAAGAAATGACCATTCTTGTAAAGACTGAGGGCAGCATACAGAAACAGTTTTACACAAGTACTAACGTTGCCTTAATGATTTTTAAAAAGGCTTCATCAGTTCAAATCATTACATTACAAACAATTCTCTGCTACGTTACGAAACAATGAGTCAAAAGCCAGTTGTAGAGAAATGCCACAGAAATGGCCACTTCTTAAACAGGCAATACAAATAACCATAATGGTACGTCACTGGCTCAGTTTCTATTTATACAGTGATATCAACTTAAATGAAGATTAGAAAAGACCAATGCTTTTATTAAATATAAAAATCTCAATTTCCATAAATGTTACATTTATAACAAAATAAATCTAAAGCTAGCAGATAACAGTTAAGAAAGTTAGCTTATTAAGTTGATCCCCTTAAACTGACCTTAAACTGTAAGAGTAAGCAAAGCCTGCTTCAAACAAATTGACTAAACAGTGAGACAAACTATTCATATAACAACAATACTTCACAATGTTAGTCAGATATCCAGTTGTCATAGTACCTCATAATTATTTTGTTATGATTTGAATTGTTCAAGACCAGTACTGTATTATGTTTTTGCCATGTTAGTGAGACTGTTTCAAATATAGAGAATGTAGTAATATTGCCATATCCACTTTGCCCTGTTCGAGTTAAGTTTAATGAAGACTGTTAATTGACTGGTGCAGGACAGTGAAGGGTAGCATTGCTCATTATTAAAATGATTTTTAAATCGTCAGACACCCTCAACCTCACGCTGTGCTGCAGGCAATCACATTCATAGCCGCACTGCTTTCTCTCACCGGTCCCATATCATATCCTCTACTATTTAAACCCATTCTCTATAACAAACGAGTACCAAGCCAAGCATTTTAGGAGTATCAGTTTCTCCTTTTTGAAATCTGAAGGTGCAAATTTTGAGAATTTAGCCAAAATTTTAAATCATCTTTACCACTAACTTTGCAAATTGTATAAAACAAACAGACGCAGAATTCTATAGTCCACAATGCTTTTCAACTGGTATAGCAGTGTACCTGTGCAGAGATAGTGCAGCCACGTCAGCTTCCTTCCACTGAAATGCTGATTATAAAACAGCTCGAACTGGAAGGAAAAAGATTCTGTAAATTATGTTCTTACCAAATTTAGTAATTTACTAAATAATAATAATTTAATAACTGCAGAAATGATTTTGTCAGTAATCCGATCAACATGCATCTGATATACAGTATACATGCATAGGAGTAAAAAAATTACTGGAAAGCCTCAGATTTACATGACTCCGTGAATAATCAAAATTTTACTTTGAAATCAGCCAATAACCTAAACTTCAAACTTTTATATCAAATAATCAGAATTTTTACATTTCCAGTATATACTAGTTCAGTCTCTACAAAGTGGTCAATAGCTGCTATACTGCCTTAAGTTTCGTGGCGCATTTACCAGTGGGGTTGCCAAAAAAGTCTAGAGCCTAGTGCGGATGCGCAGACTGAGAAAAACAATTGAAATTAGGTAATTGAAATACATGCTATGCAAAATCAGATTACAGGAAAAAAACTTCAGCTCTCTTTATTTAATTTCTTAATCTGATTACTAGATCAAAGTATGCTGTTCACATGACCTTTTGAATAAACAGATCATGATCAGATTATTAAGTGCATGTAAATGCACACAATTACATATATAGACATTTTTTGACTAATCTCAAAACCATAAGAACTAGTAGTGGTGTAGCTGTTTATAACTTACCATTTGAACACTCTTCTCCAGTTCCTGAGGGATTGCAAATGTGGACAATGGGGCCTGTGTAAGTGGCCATGCACCTGCCTGAAACACAAACATTCACGCATGCCCTTCAACTCCACTCAGGTTTTTAGGATCAGTGATGCTTGAAGTAACGTCTGGGAATTTGCAGCTCTAGATATGCCCAACATATTAAATATCAACTAAGAAATCCATTTAAAACAATAATATATGAAGCCCAATGTATATTCCCCACAATCGCTGCAAAATAATATGCAGATTACAGTCTTACCTGTAACACATAAATCTGAAAGCTGATGCCCAGGTCCACCACTGTCTCTTGGGTTTTGATGAAGTTGTTGAATTTGTTGTTGAGGTCTGCACTCACACTCATGTCTGTGTACATTCTGTGTAGCTTGCTTGTAAACTCATAGCCACACGCTTGCTGCAAGAAAGAGAGTAACTAAATCATAAAGAAGGAAACAAACAAGCCTACAGCTTCCATCAAATTAAGTATTTCTTTCCTGAAATTCAGACATAATGACAAAGCTGTTGCGCAGACAGCGGAAATGAAAGACAAAGACTAGTATTACCACTAAGACAAATTTCTTCATAGTGTTTTTTTTAACCCTCTCTAAGCAGCTTCACAATTATTTAGGCCCTATGCCCTAATTGATCAGACTTAAGGTGACAATGGAAAGGGAAAAACCCCACACAATATAAGAACGAAACCATAAGATGACCAAAACTCAAAAGCTTAGTCACGTTTCAGAACTTCACTTTCAGAATCAGTTGAGTGTAGACTAATTTATACCAGTGATATAGTTCTTTCTTACCTTTAGTTTGTTGATCATGGCTTCCTCCGAGTCCATGGACAAAGAGAGTCCATGTATTAACCTCTTGGCAAGCATTCTTGCATAAAACTAAAATGGGGAAATCCAGATTATGGATAGATTTATATTCTAGACTTGCTACCATTATGTAGGACAATACATGGGCAAACATAATGCAAAACAGCAATCTTACATATATACTAGCAAAACAGAAATGGCTATTCACTTATTAAAGCCACCTTTCTTGGAGAGATTACCTTCTGAAAGACATCTTTGTCATCAATATACTTAAAGACAGTGATGA
>JAUZSU010155685.1:0-14206 GCA_034780255.1 Parotocinclus maculicauda
AAACTTTTTTCACATGGTCATAATGGGGTATTTTGTGTAGAATTTTGAGGAAAGAGATTATTTTAATACAATTTGGATAAGGCTGTAACGTAACAAAATGTGGAAAAAGTGAAGCGCTGTGAATACTTTCCGGATGCACTGTATAATGCCAGCATAATTTCCAAGTATTACAAATATCACCATGATATGTGACCGAATGCTTGGTTTTATCTGTGGTCATGTGCCATAAAACATGTGCTGTGCAGTTCAGGTCAATTAGATGTGGAGAAAATCTCAAGAGAACCCCTGGTTCTTCTTTGGTTTTAAAGTACACTGCTCACAAAAAATAGGGGATATTTCTTATATGTGTGAGCAGTACACTTGTGGTAAAGCTTTGAGGTATGTTTTAAGTCATTACATTTAATGGTAATCTACCATACATTTCACGTATTGAAATGGAAAAAGAAAATTTAAAATGGAAGCGTTTTCAGTAGTGGTCTCAGGCAGCACGGTGGCTCAGTGGATAGCAATCCCAGGGTGGTATGGCTTGAGTCCTTTCTGGGTGGAGCCTGCATGTTCTCCCTGTGTCTGTGTGGGTTTACTCTAGGTACTCCAATTTCCTCCACAATCCAAAGATATGCGTGTTAGGTTAATTGGCTGCTCTAAGTTGGCATTGACTTGTATATACAGTATATGGCTAGTCTTGAGATAACCTTGTGTATAGATGTAGCCCTGTCCGTGTCACTGGAATGGGCTCTGATGCAGATAGAGACATTAAATAAATCAAATAAACATAAATATAAATAGTGGTCTCATACAATTGGCCCCCACTGATTGTACAATAGCACTGTGTAGTGATATTTATGCCAGTGTCATAAACCCTATAAGAGGGAGACTGATATGTGAAGTGACATGAAGGCACCTGAAGGGTAGCGAGAACTAGATGCCAGGATGTTCCCAACACAGCTCCATGACAATGAGCTAGGTTCAAGAGAGTTCGCATACACTGGATGTTTTTGGCTGTGAGCTAAAACAAAGAAAGATTCATAGAGATTACATTGAGAATGTATGGATAACACACAGCTTACAAAAATTGGGGAATATTGCAAAATTAATACAAAGACATAATTAAGTTTTGAATCTCATTTGTGTTAACAAATAACTTATTGATTTTTCGTTTGCTTTTCTGATGATCTTGTTTACTGAAACAAAATCAAATGCTTCTTTTTAATAGCTTCATATTCATTTTGAAACATCCCCTCATTTTGGTGAGCGGTGTATGTTAAAACAAATGTTCAGTACTTTAAATCAGATAAAATGCAGTATATTGCTGGGTTCATTTCTTACCACTACAGTGCCCTGTGGTTGTGCGCTAAGGGGCTGTCCTACTGCCACCACCTGCTGATGGGACTCACTGGTCGGACTAATGATCTGCACATTTTGACCTTGGATAGAGTATGCTGCAACACACATCAACACAATCTGAGGTTAATACATTAAAAGTGCATGTGTCGGATGCATACATTTAATACCATACTGACACTAACACCATTCCAAATACCACATTACAACCATTGTCTACAAAACACGTTTCAAACAATAACCCTGAACAACAAAGCACATACAGGCTAATCCACACTGAGTGACATACTTTTGTTGGAGAGACTGGCTGCATTGCTGGAGAGCACTGTGAGGGCATAGTGTGGGGGAAGTGAGGCTTTACAGATGGCAATGATGAAGGCATCTCGAGGAGTCACAAGTCCAAGACGACCACACAAAGATGCCATCGTCAGCTCAGCCTTGAGGATGTTTTCTGTGGCTGTCTCATCCGTACTTCACCACACAAAGGATAATGTACATGGTACACAATATCGAGAAGATGAGTATATCAAATATGTAACAAAACAATTGACTTGAATATACAACTTAAGAGATTTCAACAAACAGCACTAGCCATGTTAACTGTGTATAATTAAAAACACACAAAAAATCTGTAATATTTTCACTGTGGTTTCAATGTAAAAAAAAAAAAATCAAATCAAATTTACATTGCCAGCTTTTTATGTTATTATTGAGAGCATTTACATGCACTTCTGATCAAATCTGATCAAAGAGGGATTTTTACAGTTATCTGATTATTCAAGTTCCATACTCCAATCTAAAAATCAGATTAAGTAATCTGATAAAGAGAGCTGGATTAATTGGTTAATCCAGTAATTGGATTTCTCATTGAATGTACACCAGTTCATTGGTCTGCCCAAG
Organism: Parotocinclus maculicauda; assembly: GCA_034780255.1. Lineage (NCBI taxonomy): Eukaryota > Metazoa > Chordata > Actinopteri > Siluriformes > Loricariidae > Parotocinclus > Parotocinclus maculicauda. The sequence continues at coordinate 2,242 of JAUZSU010155685.1, forward strand.
CGTGCAGAGCTCTCTATAACTTTGCGGAGACACTAAAACGCTATATGTACATGAGACAAACATAAATTTGATTATCTACTATTAAGGTTTGAAGTTTATTCTACATCTTTCTGTGAAATTCTTGGCTGGTTGCAAAAACAAATACAAATCCTGCCTGAGTCAGGTAAACTCAGAGAATTAGCATTTTATGACCATTCAAGTGCATGTACTTTCATGATCTCTTGTAAAGCCAGTTGATTTTAGAGTTTATGTGCAGATGTTTAAATTGGATTACTGGTGTGGGTTTTGGCACAAGCAATTCTGCACTGTTTTGAATAGTGGTTGAAAGGAGACTCATCTTACCTTGCATCCAGTAAAAGAGAAAGAGCTGCCAGCAATCCACACCAACACGCACTCACCATTTCCTCCCAAACTTGATGGGGTTCTGAAACACATTGGCATTTATGCTGACACAGAAGTTCTAAGTGACGTTAAAAGGCAGTCTAGCAAACGGCAACTAGGGGGCAGCAGAATGTAGCAAACCAATTTCTTAATCGGTGCATGTTTTTCTTTCTAATTACTTTATTTATTTATTCTTAGGGGTGGAATGAACTTGTTCTGGGACAAAGGGTGTTATATCTTAGCACCAACATCCTGCTGATTTTTGATCTGGGAAACAATAAGACAGATGAAGGAGAAACTGTTGAAGGATAACAGTAGAGTAAAAATTATGGCCAAAGAAAATTCTAAAAATAACTTTCTGGTTATAACAAAGATGAAATTTGCTACAATGATCAACACTCACGTGGCTCTTGTGAATTCTCCTCACTCTGTGCTAGGGCACCAGGCTGTGCTCTTTCTGCAGCCCCTTCCTCCTTGGCCAACTCTCTCTCAATGATGGAGGTGATGCCCCGTACCAGGTCAAGCAGGGCACTAAAGGCCACAGACATTGCGTAGCCCTCTGGGATGGAAGGAGGTTCCACCTTATCTAGCATCTCCAGACTGGTGCACAGGGACCAAGAGGTATGCTCAGTTCAAATTAGTCACATATACTGAGTGCTATAGTTTATATGTAAAGGCAACACAATTCTGAATTGAACTAACCGGCATATAACAGATTTTTGACTGCTTGCAGCAGAGCAGTATAAACCTGAAAAGCACACTAATATCTCATATCTACACTGTGCAGTAAGTGCATCATCTGATGCACAAGGCACAAAAAAACGGACAATGAGTAAATGTAAACCTGCTTACAAAGTCTAAATAATTAATTGTACTGTACTTATAGTTAGCTCCAGAAATACTGAAGTTTGGTAAAACAGGAAAAATACAGTACTGAACAAAAGTGTTAGGCCACTATTAGATTTGTTGCTATGGTATAATGACATGAAAAGAATAATATGGAGTGACAAATCCGAAATGGAATTTTTTGGGTGCTGCTGTCATGTGTTATACCATATACCACGTATCAGATACCATAATGTCCACTGATCTTTCATAACCTTTTTACCCTGTTTGCTTCTAAAAAAAGGTGGTATCTTGGCTGCTACCCTTCCAAAAAAGACCATGCCAGAGCATGCTTCTTCAGACTGTAGAAGGGTCAACTTGGCAAGTACAAGGGGAGGCCATGCTAAATACCGTACATTCCACTGCAGCCTATGGAAGCTGTTTTTATTTGAATTCATTTAATTTATTTATTAGTACATACACATATTCTATGGTGTTTAGTTGTATTCTAATAAAAAGACAGATAAATAATTATAAATGGCCGTTATAACGTTGCTAAAACCATCTAAAGGTCTAAAACTTTTGGCCAGTACTGTACATGCGAAAAAAAATACTGTTCTTGTGGTTAACTAGTTAAATCTCAGGCTAAAAAGATGAGACATCTAACCTAAATGTACAAATTTTAACGTCACATGCTACCATCAGTCTACACTTCTGCTACCATGTTAAACAAACAATACATTTTTAAATCACTCTATATCCAAGCAAACATATTAGGGATGGACAATAGTGGATACATAAAAAAATATTTTTGTTTTACTTTGTTTACAAAGTGTGAGTGACATAAACCCTGAAATGTTGTTATTTTAAGAAACAAAAAAATAACTACTTCAGGTTTATTCATTTCATTAAAGTTCATGAAGTTCAAAGGGAAGAAAAAAAACACATGTTACATGAATGTACCTTGTGGTACATAAATGGGTCAGACAGCAGGAGCCTATTCACATAATTTACCAATCAGAAAATCTCTGCATTGTTCCTGTAAATTCAAATCCTGTGTCTCGGGGGAATTTCTGATTTGCCATCCTCTCTACCTGGTACCTAAAAACATCATCTACATCTTCGTTATTGTGAGGACTTACACAAATTGACTATAATACTGACTATATTCCCAGTAAGCAATATGAGAAATACATGAAATACAGCCTTCAGAATGAATGAAAAAAGGTACTGACTATGTAGCCTTGGCACTGCCCTGCACACTGACGCTCATTAAGGGGATCCACATTCCTCGGTACTCAAATGCAGCCTGAGTGTTCAAACTACCAGTGCCTCCTGCTGTTCCAGCCCCTCCCTGAGCTGAAGTCTGAACAACAGATGCTGAACCACCTAAGAGAAGGAGAAATAGAAAGTGAGAAAAAACAGACCACAAATAATAATTATCCAAAAGCTGTAGTTTTTTTCTGTCTGTTGTTTTCTGTACATCTTCATATAGGGAAAAAACTGGAAAGGTAGCTGTATTTCCAGAATTAATGCATGCATTTGTTACTCTAAAATACTTTCCAAAACACTAAATATTTAATAATATGTCTGCATTCACAGCTATCTGTTCAGCCTTTTCACCTGTTGAAGGTTAATAGTTCATTTTGGCTGCTGATCTAAATCTTTGAATGGTCACGGTCAATAAAAAAAAAAAAATGCACTTTGTGTCAAAATGATCTTTATTCTCAGGGAAATAAATGCCAATTAGTACCAACCCTATCAACATACAATGGCTACTGAAAGAAAATTTAAATACTCCAACATTTAAAGAATCTCAAGAGCCACATTGGGTCTTGGACAGCAGCCTCAATACCACTGCATTCGTACCTGCAGGTGTGCTGGTAGAGGCATTTCCCACACTGGGTACAATAAACAGAGACTGGATGAAAGAACCAAGGGCATTGACAATATCTCTGAACACTTTGGTGGAGTGCTGCTTCATGTCATAGGACTGGCAAAAAGACCTACAGAGATATACAGAGAAAGTACAAACCACACAATTACCAAATGCCATAGGTGAAAAAGAAGAACTTGAAGGTCTTGCTGTATGTGTGCATTTTATCGTGTAATAATAAATTCAGAAAATGATTTTCATTATTTACTATATGAAACCTTAATAATAATAATAATAATAATAAGTTTAATTTAGATAGTGCCTTTCTCAAACTCAAGGTTAACAAAAATAATCACAATTTACACAACATAATCTATCTGGTTCCTGATTAGGACAGTAAGTAATAAGTAATAAGGAAAGTAAAAAGTAATTCAGAGTAAAGGTAATTATTTTCCATATCGTCCCAACTTTTTCTGATATGGGGTTGAGTTTTATAATTAATCACTATGTTTCCTCAATACTTTGCTCATTTTATCCATATTCATTCTCACCGCAGTAGATGTGGCTGCACACAAAGCCTATGTACCGATTCCACAGCCACGGCTCTGAGCCACTGAGGTTTCTCGCCATCCAGAAACTTCACCAGAAGTGACAGAAAGATCTCACACTCGGTGACCTACAAAGCACATATACATAATCAGGCCATGAGGATCAATCAAACAGAAACCTAAGAAACAATCTAAAAACATGAAAAACTAAGTAAGAGTAAAAAGTACAAGAAAATCATTTTCTTATGAATACAAATACCCTTATTAATTCATTAGCACTGATGCCCTAGGACTACAATATGCATACTGTCAGTGATGATGCCCAGCATATGGGTTACTCACCAGTAGGCTGTAAAAGTGCTTGATAAGCACTGAGACGACCCGCAGCAGACGCATACAGATGGGAAAATATGGTTTTTCTACTGGGGCAGGAGATGCTGCACTACTGCTGCTGCCCTGCCGAAACTTGATATTGGGTGAGAAAAGCTTGATAACCAGAGGACACACACGCTCCTTCAGCAGGAAACTGAACTCCTGGTGCTGAATTGGAATGGGCACAAGTCACAAAAGGATACTGAGTCTTTTTGTAGAGCAAATTATTGAACTATCCAAAAAGTGTTGCACTACACCTGTATGTGCACGACTGTGTAAGATACAGGTGGACGTGTGTTTGTTTACCTGCAGAAAAACGCCAGGGAAGTCATTTAAAACTGACTCAAGAAGTTCCAGGCCAAAAGTCCGAGTCATTTCGGTCATACCCACCAACCAGTAGGGGGCGTCAGCATTCACCAACTGACATAAGTCCTATATCACATGCATTACATAATAGAGAATCATCATACATAACGCACTTACCTTCCATAAAGACAGACTTCATGCAACCACAATTAACAACAACAATAGCCAGATATTCTAAACATAAATGTGTAACCTCTATCTTATTTTTAAAGCAAACTTTATGTACATGTCAATAATAAAACAAAGGCTTTAGCAAACTTGCTCACATAGTATACAACAGTTAATCATGCAGGGACATGACAAATTTACGTTACATTTTATTTTTAAAGCAGTTGTTTAAATTCACTTGAAATGTGGCCAATACAAATGTGTTAAGGGCACAAATTCATAACAGGCTAAAAGACAATTTGGAAGTTCTGATCATGGCTACCTGGAAGAGCATGTAGGCGTCTTTAGCACTTGGTCTGAGGGTACTCACAGACCTACGGTTACTGTTGCCTTGCATAGCGGGGGGCTGCTCTGTCATACCTGATGACAAAGACAACAGGATTACCTTAACATGCAGTGGGCTATGTTTTGCTTTTAAATAATGCTCAAATAATCAAAACATTTACTAATACTGTAAATAATTTAATAGTAAGAGCATAGGTAAAACCAACTTATATTTCTAATCAATAAATAATAAAAAATGATCATTTAATAAATGTGTACCCAATGTATAGTAAATATGGACATACGGTATTTTAGGTTTTCATAGAATTTGTTACAGCGGAAAATATTACAGATTTAATTTTTGATTATCAGAATTAAGTGAATACATTTATATACGGCAATAACATTATGGGATTATGTAAAAAGAGGAACAAGAAGGCATAGTGCTGGGAATATTCATGACTTTTAGTATTTTTTGCCAACTCTTGAGTGGGGCAACTGCACAGAACATACATCATGACAGAGGGAATGTACTGGTATACCCTATGGTTTTAATCTTTGTGAAGAAGGATTTATATTACATTGTTACAGGATAAAGCTGAAGACCATCATGATCATGCTTGCGTGACCTGACATAAATAACAAAAATCATTTATTGGGCACATGAAACATTTGTTTATGGAAATGAAATGAAAAGACAGATATTAGCATCAATGACTAATCATAAACAGGAGCAAGTTTATAACAATACTAGTCAAACACAATCATGCTGGGGCAACTTAAAGTGACCAGTTAACCTAATACATGTTTTTGGAATGTAGGAGGAACCATGAGTTTGTTAGTGAGACACCATTTTGTATACAGCTGTCAATCTCCCAACTTGAGGTCTCAGTTCTTTAAGTTTATACTATTGCCTATTGCCACATAACTTACTATAGAGACACATACCGCCTGTCACTTTAACTCCTGAGTGGTGCAAATTGGTTGAACACATACCCAGCAATATGACTGAGATATCCAGATCAAATAACCACTCTGAGTGTGAGTTTTCCTTATATATGTAATATTAAAAAAAAAAAAGCTATTTCCAGGACCTGAAAACACTGCAGGCTTGAGTCCAAACCACACTATTAATTGAAGATCTCAGACTTTTACCCCCACTGTGAACTCCCTGAACTCATTGTAAGAAATAGAAAAAGAGCTCTTTGGTAGGACATATACATGATGAAATATAATAATACATTCAGATTGACACACAAAAGCATACATACATTTCTCATGGTCAGTACCATAGGAAGAATCAAATATCTTCGAGAAACCTGAAAGGTAATCCTATTGTGAAAGATAATCACAGCTCACTCTTTTGGTGAAACTTTATCACATATTTCACCTAACTCAAAATTAAGCAACAAAGATCAAGAGGTTTAATATTTAACAGTGAGAATTTAGAAATATTGATTGTTCAGTCACTCAGCATTTCATATGGCTCTCAGAAAACTTCCATAACCCTGAGGGAGAGGAAATGGCTATGAGAGAGGAATTGACTATGAGACACCTGAAAGTCCACGTCTGGCTGGAGATGCATTCAACTAAGCATGAAATGCACATTGATGTAAGAACACCTATACATACTCCTGACACCCACAGCACCACTCTAGTTCAGCAAGATGCTCTTTGCTGAACAGTGCTGTAGTGAGCAACTGAACAGTAGAATGAAAGCATCATAATAATAAAAGGAAGAGAAACAACAAAAGTATATAAAAACATCTAAATATAGGTGAACTCTGGTGACACAGCAGGAATTTGCAAGCCCACCACCCTGGTGACCCAGGTTCAAGTTCCAGCAGTGTGTTCTGGTACCGGATCATGTGCGCATTTTTACATTTATAGTACTTAGTAGAGTTCCGGTGGCTTCCAATTGAGATGAGCATTTGAGGGCTAAGGGAATTATGCAAGGAAAATTACAGTGGCAGCTTGGCAGAGCCAGGGTGTGATCTCGGAACCAACCAATTTGTAGTTCAGAACATTAACCACTGAGCCAGCACCATCCCACAAACACGTGCACATGTTTAATACTCAGTCACAGATGTGTTTCTTCAAATGCTAAATGCAACAATGTAAAACAAATGAGTGGCGTGTTACACTTTCACAGCATACTTTTACTTTCTTTACTTTACTTTCACAGCATTTAGCAGATACCCTTATCCAGAGCGACTTACAACTTATACAATCTTACAATTCAAGCAATCATGGGTTAAGGGCCTTGCTTAAGGACCCAACTCTGGCAGCTTGGCAGAGGTGTGATTTGAACCCAGGACCTTCAGGTCCAGAGTCCAGTGCCTTAACTTGTGGGTATTGTACATACCTCCTTTTTGGGGAACTATTATGCTATTTAAAAACCCAGAATGTCTGGTATTAGGCGTAAAAGCAATGATGATCTTGCTAAGAAGTGGCGAGCCATGACAATGGACACTAAAATTTAAGTAAGCAAGATCAGTTGTTGAAGGCTTAAAAGCTGGATGCTGACCCTAAATATGGTGGTAACAAACTTTTGGACATGCAAGCCCACTCATGGAACGGAAGTCATTCGTATTAAGGGGACTTACTGGATATTATTCTGAATGGGTATGCATTCACAAATATTCTCTATTCTTCTCAAGTACCTTTGTATCTCTCATCCTCTGCAACCATCCTCTCAAACACAACAGTGACGACCTGTCTGACTGTAGCTGCTGCGGTGTTGTTGGTGATGTTGTCTTTAGTGAAGTGGAGACGAAAACACAACACAATGGCCTGGAAAAGAGCAATGTGCATTATGTCAAAGCTATACTCCGCATCACACAATCTAGTTGGAAAACAATTTTGTTTTCTTGCTTATTTTAGTTCAAAAACTACGGTACTTGAAACCAGCTGGAAACAGATATGCCAAATGCATAGGGTTCAAACGAGTCAGTCATTTAAAAGCCTAATGAGCCTCTATTAAACAGGGAAGTAGTTACTGACATCTCCTGATTATCAAGGAGATGCTACAACACTGCTGTATTTCAAGTGTTCTCATTGCAAATAATCCAAATACAAACACCCTATGTATTCATCTCCAGTGTATTTGTAGAGCAAGCAGAATGAAGAAATGCAGGCTAGGCAAACATTCTAAAACAATGCAAGTCAGAATTTTTGACATTGCACATTTAATTTGGTCAAGTATGTATTGCCACTAAACACAATAAAATACATTCAGTAGTGTACATAGTGACAGCAAACTGCAGAAAAACAGACTGCATTTGTCTTCAAAACATTTTTAAAGCATGTAATGTAATGAGCTATAATACGTTAAATAATTAATTACAGAAAATTGTAAGACACAAAAATACTGTTACTCTAAAGTCACATTTGTACAAGACGGACAGAGAGTAAAATAATTCTAATTTAATTATGTATTACAGAAATACTGCTGTAATATGTTACAGGTCCCACACTGCAATATAAGACAGGGGACATGCCGATTTATTTAATGGTATAGGTGTACGTGTGGTACCTTTGAAAGAACTTCATCATGCACAACTGTATTGGTGGTAAGCAGAACAAGAACTGTCTGTAGTAGCTTCAGCTCCTCTAGGCCATTCTCCATCAGCTGCCATAACATATTAATGATGTTTCCTGCTGCTGCCTAAAAACACACATTAAAAAATAGTGTCACACAAGGTTTTTTAGGGAGGTTGGAGAAACAGTTAAAAAGCAAACCTGAAGTAACACCTTTAAAACTTTTGATTCACAAATTCGAAAACTTTAATCCTTCACTTCCCCACTGTAGGAATAAGGAGGTGTACCTAATAAAGTGATTGGCCAGTGTATATAACCACATGATGCACAATTAGGGAAACCTAGTTTATGATATGATTAACAGGTTATTCCCATGTCCAGCATTACTAATTTCTGTGACTAGTGCCACATTCCCTAATCTATCAGTTCAGTTCAGCACACTTTTGCCCTTGCACTTTGATGAAACTTGGGTGCTCAATACCCTGTCCTCATTGTATGATTTATCCCTCCTCTGAGCAATGTCAGTTGGTACTCACCACTTCCCAATTCAGAGATGTTCTGATGCAGATGTCTGGCCATAATGACCCTTGAAATAATCAGTTAGGGCTTTACGCATGCCCATTTCTCCTGCAGACAACATGATACCTACAAGGGCCAACCGTGCACCTGCCATTTCAATAAGTTTCAGATTTTGATATAAACAGCTATAACAAATTAATCAACGTTTATTGATTTGGGACAGGTCATGTATTTTGGCCCATCAGTGTATACAGTAGGAAATAGTTTAGGACATGATCTAAATTATTTAAATAATTTCATACTCTGCTTCCACATGGGACTGTGGTATCCTACTGGTTAAGGAAATGGACTCTGGACAGTGTTACAATCCCACCTCTTCAAGCTGCCACAGTTGGGTCCTCAAGCAAGGCCCTTAACCCACCATTGCTTGAACTGTAAGACTTTATCAGTTGTAAGTTGGATACGTGCGTCTGCTAAATGACATAAATGTAAAATGTAATGTATGTGTACTTGATAGGGTATATGTGAAATATCACATACCTCTGATACCACTTCATGGGACATTAATCTCTGAATGGCAGCTAGACACAGTTGGGTAATTTTTGGCTCTTTTGTTCCACAGCCCATCAGGTATGGCTGCACCACCTCAGAGCTATTTTCCTTTAGAGCTAAGAAGAAATAACAACAGCAGAATTCAGGAAACCGAGATAAAATTATTTAATGATTAAACTGTAAAGAGGCACTACAAAGACCACGCAACATAGATTTGGGGAATCAAAAAAAAAACTTGTGTGATGAACACAAACTAACAGAAAGGATGAACTCACCAGCAAGGATGTCAGTATTTCTTGCAGCTATGGTCTTAATTTTCACAATACCAGATTCTGCAGCCTGTAGAAAAAAAATATGCTTTAGGTAATAAGAATTCTTTATTAACGTTTTTAACACTCTGTTCACATGTATTAGGTCAAATACTAAACCATGCAGTGATTATGGGTTTGAGACATATGAAAGAAATGAGTGCTGCCTTGACAAAGGAGACCACTGGGAACTGTTGTGGGTTTGTGACTAAAGGGCACCTATATTTATAATATCTTCATCTTTTCACAGAACATGCAAGGTAACGAGAGGATGCAACAATTCAGTCTATCACAGGTTTTCAAATCTTCTCAATTTCTCCTTTTAATCCTTTACCAGCATTCCTACATAATTTTCTTTAATTTTTTTTTACACAACTATGATTTTACATAATCATAAAATATATCACAGAAATGTTTAAAAACTACAGCAGCTACAGGAAACTAAATATTATACTGCTGCTAAATGTTTCACTTGATATTTTGGCACTTTCCTGCACATGCAAGAGCAGAAACAACCCTCGACAGAGAACCAATCCATCACAGGGCTCTCACTCTCTCTCACACTCTCTAACACACACACACACACACCACACACACACATAAAAAAAAACACACACACACACGCACGCACGCACAAAGTCACGCTAACAGTTACACACTAAGGGACACTTTAGAGACACCAATCAACCCAACACGCTTGTCTTTGGACTGTGGGGGGAAACTGGAGTACCCAGAGTAAACCCATGCAGACACAGGGAGGACATGCAGACTCCACACAGAAAGGACCCAGGCAGCTCCACCCAAGGATTGAACCCGGGACCTTCTTGCTGTAAGACAGCGGTGCTACCCACCGAGCTAATGGGTATTATTTATTTATTGATGAGAATATTTTCTCTCAGATTAAGTTAAGGTAATTAAAGGCTATTTTTTTTCTTTTTTTTATTGTGAGATCAATGTAATTCACCAAAAGGTTGAACCTCTTATAACCATTTCTTACTTGGTGAATTACCAGAGGACAAATAGTCTAAAGAAATGAATAAAATGTGAGTGTGAGTTCACGGTTTTCAAAAGTGGTGTGCTGCGACATACATGCTGACTCTTAAAAAGTCATTAAATCAGAGTTAAAGCAGAATCTTTATAAATTCACAACGCAGTGAATAAGGCAAAGAGTAAATCCTGGTTTCAGCAGCTTGTTGGCTTTAATGCGAGATTGAAAGAGTAGAGACGACATTACATTGCAAAAAAATTTGCCCTCCTGAAGAATGACTTATTACGAAGCATATTAATAATACATTTGTGACTGTGGTACCCCGCAATTTATCACAGATAATGGGTGTTGAGCAGCAGGAAAGTTGATGACAGCTTATTTAAAGAAAAGAAAACGAACAAAAAACTAGGCAGGGTTCATTATAAACAGTTTGCCAACTAGGATTAATAATTATATTTACATATATTTATAAATGAGGCTATAAATATATTCACCTACAAACAGGAAAGCAAAGACAGCTCATCAGAAATTTTATGAACCACAATTTTTTAAATCATTAAACATCTAAGGATGACTACTTTTAAAAAACAGATGTGTTTTTAATGAAACATTTTTTAATCCACCTAAAAAACGTGAGTCCTTTATGCACAGCTGTGAGTGTGTACTTTACAAAGTATATATTTTACAAGGTGCTGATTAGATTTGCCAAAACTAGTCTATCTTTTGCGTATCATATATCAGAATGTATAAACAAATAAAGTCCTGACATTCCCATTCCTGTACTAGTCCAAGTGCTAAACTGTACAAATTGCCTCTATTTATATATCGCTTGTATAGTTAACCAATGTATAGTGAAACCAATGACTTTTTACATCTATTTGTCGGTACAAAACGATTTACAGTTGTACCTAAAAGTTTAAGACCCCTGGTTAGAGTTACTGGATCTACTCCTGTACAACACTAGAATTGACCAGACATTATTTTGGAGGTAACCCATTCTTAAAACAGCAGTGATGAGTGAGTGATGTGTTCATTATACCATATAAACATTTGACAAAAGGCTAAACAAAACGAAGCAGCAAACTTTAAGAAAACCAAAATTTGTCCATTACTGGATATTTACACGTGCCGAAAAATTTATTAGTGTCACGACTTGGCTCACCAGTCATGGCAAAAAGAAGGGACGCAGTGGTTGAAGTTAAATATAATATATTTATTTACCCATAACCAAATATAACCTAAACAGAAACTATAACGG
>JAUZSU010155696.1:0-14201 GCA_034780255.1 Parotocinclus maculicauda
CTATACAATCCCAACAGTGAAACATGGTGGTGGCAGCATCATGTTATGGGGGTGTTTTTCAGCTGCAGGGACAGGACGACTGGTTGCAATTGAAGGAAAGATGAATGCAGCCACATACAGACATATCCTGGAAGAAAACCTCATCCAGAGTGCTTAGGACCTCAGACTGGGTCCCAACAAGACAGTGACCCTAAGCACACAGCTAAAATAACATAGGAGTGGCTTCGGAACAATTCTGTGACCATTCTTGACTGACCCAGCCAGAACCCTGACATAAACCCAATTGAGCGTCTCTGGAGAGACCTGAAAATGGCTGTCTAAGGAAGAATGGCAGAGAATACCCAAATCAAGAAGACTCATGGCTGTACTAGCTCCAAAGGGAGCTTCTACTAATTACTGAGCAAAGAGTCTGAATACTTATGACCATGTGATATTTCAATTTTTTATAAATTTGCAAAAATTTCTAGATGTCAGTTTTTTTCTGTCAAGATGGGATGTTGAGTGTCCATTAATGAGAAATAAAATGAGCCTCGAGTTAAGTGAAACAATGTGAAAAATTTAAGGGGATCTCAATACTTTCCGTAGCCACTGTAATAATTAATTTATCTAGTCCCTTTCTCATAGACAAGGTCACTATATAGAAGTAGGCATTCTGTCAGTACAACTCAATGTTTCTACACCCATGGTCCATTTTATGAGCTTCACTAGGGGATTAGGGGATATTTCCAAAAACATTGTGAATACTCTAGAAGCACTTTGTTGTTCGGCAATTAGACTGTAGTCTGCATCTGTTTCTTTACATACTTTTGGTCTTGATGTGTTATTGTGTGTTGAGCTGGTATGATTAAACTCTGTTTACTCATTGTGCACTTAATTAGACTATCTAATCTAAATCTACCATATCACTTCACCTTTAGATGTAAAGTCAGAGTCAGAATCTCATCTGTTTTTGCACAGAGTGTGTTAATCATTCTCTAATACTTTATTTATGCTCACAGGATACTGGTGGCTGAACATTTTTGGTTACACAGGCAGTTACACTAAGGTTTTTGAAAACCCCAGCAGCTCATCCACTCATACCAGCACAACCCACACTAACACACCACTCCAAAGGTTGCCTGTAGAGAGAAACTCCAGAAAACACACACACACACACACACACACACACACACACACACACACACACACACAGAACTTTGTGCCCCCGTAAGTCACTGGACATTATAAATTCATCTGAGACCTCATGTCATCTAGCCAGAACAGCACAGTGGCTCAACAGCACCATGTAGGTTCGCACCCCACCTACAGCAAGTTGATGTCTTAATTGCACATAGAAGTTCATGTATGGTGATCCAGATGTGTGCTTTCCTTGTTTCCTAGCACTAAAAATTTGGGGTGCACTTTGAGTGTGTTTTTCAGATGCAGATGTTAATTGGGGTTGAAGCTGGGTTCACGCTGAAGCTGCTGCATGGCACAGACCAGGGTTACCCCAAAGCTAGATTTTTATTGAAAAATAACATATGAATGGAGAATTAAGATCTTATAGCTAAACTGTCCTTCAAGATATTGGCAAACTTTTAAAAGAGTCCTATATTTAGAACTTTATTTTTAGCTGATCCAAGACTGTTCTCAACACACCGAAAGACTGTCATAACTACAATGTCCTATTACAAACAATAGAAGCATTTTTATTATGGTGCTGTTATTTTGTGTTGTATTAACTAATTGGATTCTAAAATAAGAGGATTGTGTGCTTTTAGGAGGACGTCCTGCTGGAGGTGGATGACATGTATTTTCTTCGTCTTCACTTCCCGGAACCAGTGAACAAAGACGAGTGTCATGCAGTGTTCAAAAAAAAAAAAGCACATGCTGATTGTTACAGCGTCGCTACTGTGAGGTCAGAAAAACAGTCATGGGAAACTCGAGGTGTAAATCATATGAGACTTTACTAAAACACTGGACAATATTGAACATGGCTGGTTTCAACACAGGTACAAAAATGCTAAACAAACATGCACAAAATACAGGAATCTGAAGTGTTGTCAAAAGGCTCACAGTTACAAATCTTTTACAAAGTGTATAAATGAAGTGGTCCAATCTTCCCAGGAGGCAGCCATGTACTACAACGCTAATACCGACAGGTGTTTGATTTCTTAAATCGACAAGATATCCCAAAATAAGTTATAGAATAAAAACCAAATACTGTATAGCAACTTGAAATGTGCAATGTCGTCATTTGGCAGGTAGTTTGGCAACCCATAAACACTACACACGTCATGCGTTTAACATATTATGCAACAGTTCTGACCTCACAACCTGATTGTTTGAGAAGTGATGTGAAGAAACGACAAACTTTATGCATAAAAAATAACAGCCAAACAACGCAATAACCCCTTATTAATAACAAGATTAGACTGATTCATTCTTAATGAATTGTATTTTTTTTCATGTTAGTCCTTTTTCCTTTAATCCCTGCTTATTTGCGCATTGTATTTTATACCGACTTTACTTGGTAGTTTTATATAAACCCCTTGTAGCATGCTGTGTTAGGCAGGAAAAGGAATCCTTACTGTTGCATAGCAACAACTCATTTGATATGGACCTACTTTTTGGGAGCCGGAATTGTGAGTATTAAAACTTATTCAGTATGAAAGTCGGAGGTTGTTTGATTTATTTTGTTATAAAGAAATCGGTTGTATAAATGCAGTAGAACACTCAAAGTTGTGTGTTATCACTTATAAAACCCTGGATGCGATCATCTATGGAACTCGCCTTCGGACCAACTTATAGCTGTGATGTTGTAGTTTGTTGTGTGATGGTGTTTGTTCACGTGTTCTGTTGCTTAAGTTTAGGTGTGTTAGTCATTTTCTCTCTCAAAGCACCTCTCAAAGCCATGTTATAAAATATGCAGTGGGGCCAAAAGTCTGAGATCACTACTAAAAACACATTTAGCATTTTCCTCTGATTGACTACAGTGTTTTTCATTTCAAATCATACTCACAGCATACTATTTTAAGAAATCTGAGAAAAAATGATTAATCTTTGATCAGAATTGATTAGTATTTGGTTTCTCTTTGGATGTAATGACAGTACATAAACTGCCATGGACTATAAGTTTGGAATAAAATTGTTCCATGTTCTCCCACTGTGATCCTACTATATTCCAATGAGCATCTTGTGATGCTACTGAATGTGTTGCTTTCTCTGACATCAAGTGCCCTTATAATTGTTTAGATCATGTGACTGTAAAAAAATCCATTACATTCAGGAGACATCCTTGATGTTGTTTTGTCTTCAACTGCTTGTTGCAAAGACTTGAGGTGTTTTGGCTCATTATTCTACGGCATTATGATTATTTTCCACAAAGTCCCAAACAAGCGTTTTCACTAATGCTCTTGGACTTTCAGCTCCCACGATACAAATATAATAAAAGCAGAGTCAGGAATTATTTTGTTGTAAACAGTTTAAGCATCACGAGGAGCTGAAATGAAATGAGATGACGTGGTGCAGAAACTTTGTACGTAAACACGTAGAGTTGAGGTAAACACCACGGATCAATATGGCTGGTTTTTATTCTTCAGTTACCTGACCTCGCTATGATCTTCTTCTACCCAGGCTACGATCTTTCCTTCCCATCCTGGAACGATAGCGTCATCCCGAAACACCTGATAGAACAAATGAAGAGGCAGTCGACATGCTCCGTTACATTTTGAAACTCAATCAAAATGTAGCTATTGATACATCCAGAGAAAACACTTATCTAGACACGACTTGTCTCTTCAGGAATCACTCAAGGTTTATCAATATTTCCTTGCCGCTGGTTTCCTAGACTTGCTTAATTGGGGTTTTGGGCCTAGATATTTGTGAAGCTGCTTTGTGACAATGCTCTGTTATACAATTTACTAAATAAACCAATCTTACTCTTACAGTGATGTGAATGTATGCTAGGCAGTAATGTAATAATAGTATAAGTTTAAAATAGTTACGTGTCGGAATGCCCCTATGATTTATGTACCTTGTACCTAAATGTGTACCCCGCAAATTTAATTATGCACCTTTTAATTATAGTGCAATTTTTTATTATAACGTTTGAAAATCACTTTTCACTTCCCTCATACTTTTTCTTATTTTATTATTATTAGCTGTCTTCTTATTCTTCCACACATTTCTATTATTAATACAGCTTGAACCACTAAACCTACAAACACATATTTAAACCACATGTTTAAACAACACTGCATACACAATAATGCTGAGTAGTGTGTTATGTCTTTTTGGAGTCTATTTTTGAAGTTAAGGTTAAAAATAATGCACATGGCCAAAAGTATTGGGACACAAACTCGCATGTGGACAAATGTACTGGGACACAAAATCGTACATGGACAGATGTTTTAGGACACAAAAAACCACATGTGGACAAATGTACTGGAGTCTTTATACTTACTTCTTCCTTCACTGTTCCGAACTCAGGGTCCAGAGACTTGAAATGATATCTGAAATTGCTGTGTCTTCCCACAGCAGCTTTAAAATCCTGAAGTGTGACCTCACCAAGTCTGAGAAGATTAAAGCAATTTAGAATTTACAGAGTCACCCGAGCACTGAGAAGAATCAAAGAGTCTTCAGTACCTTTTAGGGATGTTTACTAGGAAGGGTGTAAGAGAGCGGTCCGTGAAGTAAAGTACTTTAGTTGAGGTCCCTGCACTGAGCACAGGGCTGCTGTGGGAGTGGGGTATTTCTGAAAAGAGATTAGGCAACTACTAACTAAACAACACCAGCTCAATTTCTAATTTCCAGTCTAGTGAGTCACAAGTGGCTTACTTGAACTAGACGGCCATGACTCTCGATCTGTGTGATTGGCCCTTCGTCCTGGTGATTTGGTTGATCCCTGTGTGAACAAGATGCTATTTATATTTGCATTTAAGTCATTTATCTAGAGGTTAAGGGTCTTGCTCAATGACCCAACAGTGGCAGCTTGACAGAGGTGGGACTTGAACCCTGGACCTTCTCTATAATAATGGTCTATAATATAACCTTTTCCACTAGGCTACTATAGCCTACAGCCATCTTTCAGTATACTTAAGTCTGTGCTTACCTTTCTGTCCTGCCTCCTCTTAGAGTCAGTAACATGAAAGTGGTCTATCAAGCTGGACACGCCTTGCTCCAGAGTGTCCAGTGTGTGATGCTGAGGGTCATGACCACTGAAACTGTTCCTTAGACTGCGCAGAGCATCTCGCACCAACTGCAGCTCATCCCCCTAACACACACACACACACACACACACAGAGGAAAATATTACACCATTATGTGGGGCAAACTTACCAGACATTTGTTTATGGTTAAAGCCACCTCACCAGTCTGTGTGTAAATGGTGTAGACAGGGTTTCCATCATGTGGCTGTAGCCATTATTCTCAGTCATCTGCACAACAAAAACTGAATTAAGACATCGACGAGATAATTGAGTGCTTTCTTATCTAAAGCTGCATGAGCTTATCTAAAGCTGCATCCTTATCTAAAGCTGCTCTTATCAAAGCAGAAAACCCTTAAAAAAAGAGTCATCAAAAGATGATGAGAATTAAAACAATCCTGTTTAAAACAATACACACAGTACTGTGCAAAAGTTTTGGGCCACCATTAAATTATTACTGGAAATGCTGCATTGACCATATATATAACGTATTGTCAACAACTGGACCCAAAAAACTTGGATTCATAAGCCCATAATATTTTCATTCCAAACTTTGTGAGCTTTAGCATATTTTAGCCTTTTCACTTTGTTCCCCTTTCAAAAAAGTGCTTTCTTGGCTGCTACCCTTCCATAAAGGCCATTTCTTATCAACCCTTACATCCTGTATCTTGTAGTGTCCTAAGACATTTGCACAATACTGTAGAATCAGCTACATTTGTTATGGTAAAATGTAATTTTGAATGCAAAAAGTGATCAAGCTCGTGCACATGTACACATAGCTACGTGTGTCACTTTACATTTCTATAAACATCAAAAAAAGCATCTTTTTGGTGTTTTCATATTTTAAAAAAAATATTGTAGCTCTGTAGGGCAGCACGATGTGTGAATGTGTCTGTCTGTGTGTCTGTGTGTCTGTGTGTGTGTGTGTGTGTGTGTGTGTGTGTGTGTGCACCCTACGATGAATTGGCGCCCCGTCTAGGGTTGTTCCTGCCCTTGCACCCAGAGTTGCCAGGTGGGCACCAGCTGGCCCGCGAACCCGTGTGGACCCCCGAAGCAGAAGATAATAAATTAATTTAGCTCTTTAAATGATCATGAGATGTTGTTTCTTTGAAAATTTAAGACTGTCTTTTAAAGCTGTAGAACTTTTCATATCCACTTAATAGAATACAGGATCATGGGGAGCCAGGAACTAACCAGCAGCACAGGGTTAAAGGGAAATATCTGTCAGTCTTGTTGCTTATACTTTACAAGATGTGATGTGTATTGATTTTGGTTACTTGGATACAGGTAGGTTTCCTTTAAACAGTACAGTTGTATACAGTTAGAAGGTGCTGAAACCTGAAAACATTTGAGAGATTTCTCCTTTACCCTGTGGTGACTGCTCTCGTTGAGTTTGCACTGTGACTCCTCCAGCTTAGCTTGATGCTGCTGAAGCTGCCGCTCCTTCTGTGCAAGTTCTTTCTATAAGAAAGTGCACGCATCTTTGTTTTACTATGCCTCACAGAGTAATTGTAGAGCTCAGGAAGATGGCTTACTTTGTATTCACTGAGCAGTCTGTCTCTGTCAGTCAGCTTCTTTTGCAGTTCCTCCTGGTAACACATGATGGTTATGCAAATTGTCAACTGTGCCCCTGGTTTGCTTACATTACCACAGACCCAGCCCCATAGACCTAGAAGAACCTTGGATTTCAGAAGCCAGAAGAACACAAACAATAGACAAACAGAGGACACTGGTACTGAACTCTGAACCAGGACATCACTGCTGGCTTATCAGGCATGCAAAAGGAACTGGACTTAACCCAAGAATGGCAGGGAGTTAAACAAAAGAAGACACAGGCATGAACCAGGAATTCCTTCCTGATGGAACAGGGAACTTATCTAGGAACTCCTTCCCAGTGGAACAGTGCGGCTTTGTCTTTAATCAAGGAAAAGCCTGGCACCCTTCTTGACAGATACACAGTCATAGCTTTGTTGGTTGAACACCAGTTTCTAATGGTGAGCATTCCTTGTTTGTATCCTGTTCCACCAGCAGGAGTTATTGGTTACATACCCATTGCCCCCAGTGCCTAAGGTACCAGTCGACCCCAGTCTAAGTTCGAGTCTGGTTTTGTTTGCATCATTGGGATCCCAGGACAGGGAGTTCCCAGTGCATATATTTTCTGTCTCACCAGGTGCTTTCAGATATCAGTCTTGGTGCTCCTCTGGTTTTGGGGCAGTCTAGCTGAGTCTGTTTAGTTGAGCATGGGACCATACAACACAAATTCATGTTCATCCATGTGTGAATCACTAATTATTTCATATGAATGAGCTCATAGCTTTTTGCTGTCTGACTAAGACTCGTTTAAGGTTAACATTCGTCTCTTACATTCTGCCCTTCTAGCTCCTCTTTGGCCATGCTGGATCTGAGCAGTTCCTGTTTGAGCTGCAGAACCGAGTCCTCCTGCACTGACATGCGGTACTGCAAAGCATCCTAGGGAATACACAAAACACAGAGCAAACCCGAAAGCTTGATTCCACCTGGTTGCTCTTTACTTTTTTGTACTTAAAGTAGTAAATTATAGTAAAACAAGCCTACTCGCCATGTCAGCAATACTGCGTTTAATTACAACCTAATATCTACTTACACTATGTGTAGCAACAAACAAGCACAATTGCACTCGTGACCTTTAGTGAGTACAGCAGATGCTATTAGCCCTTATATGGTCTGAGGATGGTTCGGTCATTTTTTTAACTTTGATTTTGTCCTTTATACAAAAAACATTTAAAGTTACCAAACAACTATCTAGTATTGGTTTTCAACACACCTTGACCAATATGACTATTTCACCTGTTGAACGGAAACCCACACCGATGCACAAAATTTTTTGAATGTATGTAAAAATGTAATGTTGTAAAGATGTGTGCAAGATGGTTAAACAAAATAAAAATTACAGGTACTCGTCATTTAACAACATTCATGCTTCAAAGTAGATGTGGTGTATTTTGGTGGTTATATGGTGGATTACAGTCCAAAATGGTTCAGTCGTTGTCTCATCTGACCAGGAAGCTTGTCCACAACTATACTAGAGCCCAACTATCCTGAATTGTTAGACTTTAACTGGCATTGCTAGTAGTGGAATCCTAATGAACCGACTGATTTTATTTTGAACCACCCAAACTACAATTCCACTACAGTTTATGCCTGGTGTGTTGTCTGTTTTATTATATAAGCACTGCTTCTACAGCTAAAGTATCCTCCTAGGTCTAACTGGTCCTGCTTACCTTAACCGCCTGAAGGTTGCGGGCTTCCTGCTTGTACCTCAGAAGCTCTCTCTAAAAGATGAACATAATATTTCTTAATACGCTCTTGAGTCATGTTTTAGGTGTTAAATACTCGTACTTTACAGTTACACTTACCTTCAAATCCAGAGACTCTTCCATGCTCTGATCAAGGCGACTACGGATTAAAATCTGGACAAGAGAAGAAAGAAGGTGAGCTCCCATGTTAATTATGCCCAGCTGATAAGTTACATAGTGTGCAGATGAAGTACTGGTCTGTCCTAGTCAAGGCAGACTGCTGTTTAGGCACAAAAAGATTACCAACTGCTGCTCTGTATTGCCAGCACTATCTCCAAACAGAGATGCTGTTTGCTCATCTTCAGGCAGCGACCCGTGAAGCAGCAAAGCCTAGGAGAAGCAATACATAAAGAGGACTGGATAAGATGCAAAACAAACCCTGGGGTATTTCTCGACGGCAGCAGGTGGATATAAGGACCAATGTGGATGGTCCAGGGGCTATATTTATGGATGTAATTTTTTGGAAGTTACTGTAATCTGTACCTTTTATGTAACTTCTAGTATTTAGTGTTGCAGCAACTTTTATATTATACAGGTAAGCACCAGTTAATGACCAACAGATCAAAGTCAGTTCAAATTAACGACTGAGATCTTCACAATTATACTATAACAATTTATAACATTAAAAAAACATTTTGACTTCCTTACATTGTGGCTCTAAACAGCTGGTAATTTTTTTTTAAGTTTAGCACGTATATAAATATTACTAATGTCATAGTTTGATGTTTTGTCTACATCTTCTTTACTACATCTATGTTTATGAATATTGATTTCATTTACATTAACTCCTTTTCATAAGTAGGAACTTTTAGGTGTCCATACGAACCTGTGCCAAGAAGTGACGTGAACTGAAAAAATCTTTGCTTAAAGGTGAAATTGCGTTGCCTGTTCTGGAAATCCTCAAGTGTTTTTTTCAAATGGACTTGTTTTTATTGTTAGTGTGTACTTGTTCTGAACATTGTAATGTATTTGAACAGTTTGACCGTGGCTTTGATTACTATGACAGTTAATGGTAGTTTTTCACTCACATTTTCATCCTTTTACACATTTCCGTATTGTTTGCACGCAGTTTTCTTGTGAAAATCACCTTAATCAGCTTGACCGACCTGTCTGTCATACGTTATTACATTATTTAACACGATGGCGAGCAGGCCATTGCTCCCTCAATTCAATGCCAATTTAGAGTGACCAAACGTCCAAACGCATGTCTTTGGGCTGCTCCACCCTAGGACTGAACCTGGGACCTCGCTTTACTGATTCTATTGAAAAACTGAAAAGACAAAGAAATTCCTTGCCATTGCAAATACACAACTACAAAGGTCTAGGACAATCTGGCAACAAACCACCCAAGAGATGCCACCCTTGTGGAGGAGCATCTCACCCTCATTCCATTACTCAATTCAATAATGTACGAAATAAAGTTTCTTAAGAGCTCTTATATGCTTTGAGTAGTTTATTTGTTTTGTCCTAGTTGCTTGCCTCTATGATTCCAGTACTTGATAGCACAGCTTACCTGGAGCCTTGATACCATCTTTCTGGTTTCTTGCATCTCCTTCTCCAGCTGTTCCTGCTGGGCATACAGCTGCTCCTCCCATGAGCCCCCATCTCCTGTACCAGGATGCTCAGGCCCTGGAGTCGGCTCATTGGCTGAGGACTTTGTGGTGTCTTCTGGAATGAGATCATGACAATGGAGCATAAAGCAGGAGCAGGAAGATGAAGGTGATTTGTGATATCTAGTGACTTGTGTTACCTTTAAGGCTCTGGGGTTGCTCTGTGTAGTTTCCCACAAACTCGCTCTTCTCTTCAGACTGGCCTGGGATGTACTCCTCTTTGGGGGTGTGTGTAGGGCTGGATGAGCTGAGACTGGTGATGTCATTAGAAAAGCAAGAAAAAAATAAAGACTGAGTCTTAGCTTTTGAGTGGAGCATGGTAAGATGTATTGTTTATGTAATGAACAACATCGATATTCTGATGTATCTACCAGATATAACTCAATGTTTTGGGATTGCTCTATGCTTTCTAAGTACTAATAATTCCTTGAACAGTGCTGTTAAGAAGCATTAACTCCATTCCCACTGAGATTTTCTTTCAAACCATAGTGATATTTGATGCGGCAGAACTCCACAGGAATGTGGACTCATAAGTATTCAAAAGACGTGACATGTGAAACCCAGGCAAACATGTCCATAAATTCCCTAACTGGTAAACCAGATGTAAGGTGACCGACAAGAATACCTTTATTTGATATGCAAGATAAACCTCTAGTAATCCCACAGCAGGTTTAATTTATCTTATCTTGTATATCAAGGTATTTATGTGTTCCAACTAGATAGATTAGATTAGATAGATAGATAGATAGATAGATGGATGGATGGATAGATAGATGGATAAGATTAGATAGATAGATGGATAGATAGATAGATAAGATTAGATAGATAGATAAGATTAGATAGATAGATATGATTAGATAGATAGATAGATAAGATTAGATGGATAGATGATAGATAAGATTAGATAGATAAATAGATAGATAGATAGACAGATTAGATAGATAGATAACTTTATTAATCCCTAGGGAAATTTGTGTAATTTGTGTACAGCAGCACAATTCCAACAAGAGCACAGAGAGTAAGCTTAAATTAATGATAAGGAGATAATAATAAATGAAATAAACATTAAAAAAATTTTGTGCAGTAACAAAAAATGAAGAATATACCCTAAATGAATTATGAAATTGCCAGTGCAGTGATGAGCAGATGCGATATTTAGTAATGTTCAGTAGTGTTCGGTGGTTATACTCTTTATGATTAGTAAACAGTAATGTCCCGGCACAGTGCAGAAGAGTTTTACAGTGTGATCACAGTGTGTATAAATAATTTTCTGAACCGTTCCTTGTTACATTGGAGCTGGATGAGTCGGTTACTGAAAGTGCTCCTCTGTCTGATCAGCAGGTCATGTAGAGGGTGTGATGTGTTGTCCAGAATATTAGTGAGTTTGCTAAGTGTCCTCCTTTCAACTACCACTTCAAAACCATCTAGTGAGCAGCCCAGAACAGAACCAGCCTTCCTGATCAGTTCTTTTTAGCTTGTTCTTGTCTCCTTCTCTGATGGTGCAGAGAAGATGATAGCACTAACAACAACAGACTGGTAGAAGATCCTCAGCATTTTGCTGCACACATTGAAGGATCTGAGCTTCCTCAGAAAGTAGTCTGCTCATCCCCTTTCTGTACACAGCCTTAGTGTTGGCCTTCCAGTCCAGATTGATGCTGATCCTAATGCTGATTTGTGTTGTATCCAGATTTTTGCAAGGTTTGTTGGTTGGATTGTGAGCCTGATTGTCATTCAGTGTGTTCGCGAGAAGGTACTGCTGGGTTCTGTACAGGCATCCATGTTGTGTGGCCTGATGAGGGTTTCCCATCTACCGGGGTGTTCACCTGGTAAGGTGTCTTGCCTATGGTTCTGTTTGTCTTTCAGGATTTAGTTCCTCATGTTCGGTTCTGTGGTAGCTCAAGGATACCAGGGCCGTCCATTCTTAAGACATGTTCTGCTCTTGACTATGTAAGTTTCCTTCTCCCAATGTCATACCTGTAAATGGATTGGATACTCTATAAACTGCCACAGGAGGGGCAGTATTCCTGCTTTGCCAAGATAATAAAGCAGAACATAATATCATAGTTACAGTAATTCGTAAATTGTTTAAGAATTAAACATGTATCATTCATATCTGTTATAGTAAAAAATCAGTATTTTACAGGCAAATCTGATACTACCAGTTTATGATTATTTTCTGTGTCAACCAAACATATTTTGTGAAACTGTGAAAGCTCAGTGGTTCCATGGCTGATTTTTTGCAGTTGCTAAGAAACACAGATGCATGAGTTGACTAGAAAGAAAAGTAGGCACGTTCTTAACCACTGACATTATTAATATTTGATTTTGAGGCTTAGTCCAAATGTGTATATTGTTTCAATGAAGATTGTTACCTGTGTTACTTTGTATATGCTATGTTTACAGACAGCTTAAAACACCTGGTTTCATGTAGCCCATCCTGCCAGACAATTTACCATCTCGAGTATGCTGTACAGAATCTGTAATACTGAATACTAATAATAGTCACCTGACCTTAAAGATATTCTCTAACCATGCATGAAGCATTTATTCAAAGCCTGGTCAACATGCAACACAAGAATGAAAATCAGTAAAGCACAGATGGTCAAACAGCTTTTGCCAGACAGCTGTTTCACTACCAGTACTGACAGAGATCTAAGCAACCAGCTCATCTTTATTAAAAAATATATGACTTTGAATTAGTTTTGAGAAACCCAAACACTCATGCTAGATTAAGTCATCACAGTACAGGTACTTAACATGCATAGGATTTGTAGATAAAGAATGGGGACAATGTAAGAGAGACTGTGTCCATTTGCTGCCTTGGAGCTCTGTAAGTAAGAACCAAACACATACCGTAATAATTAATTCATACCATTTCATCGGTTTGGCTCCCATGCTGGTCGCAGCGCTCCTAACCTCCCATGCTGTTCCTTTCCAAGGTGCAGTGTATGATGGAGCAGCAGAATAGGACCATAACAAAACAAAGCAGTCAAAAGGGTGGGTACGTCAGTCAGTGACAACAAAAGCAGCCTGCACTCAGAATGGTGCTCTAGTCTAGCAGGGATGGGAACAAGCCCCAGCCACAAAATATCCCCAAATCCCTTTCAGCTAGTGCAAATCCTGATCACTCCATGTTTGGTAAATCCTGCAGAACAGGACAGTTAAGCCACCGGTTTAAGGCTTAGGACCTTGACTAATTCCTTTTCAGACTAGAACGGGTACTGAAATCCTGTTCAGCATCTATGTATGAAGCATGAGGAAGTGTTGTTTTCAGTTCTCATCCATAACAAGAAATAAAACAGAAACCGGTAAAATGCTGTACTCTCTGGCTGCTGTATTCATGCTTCTTTCTGCATCTGCCCTGCAAAATTATTAGACGGATGCCTTTCCCATGCCTCTCCGTCCCCCCTTAGACGTCTCTCTCTCTTGTTTCTGCTTCAGCTCAGACGGCTCAGCTTTGGTGTGTTTACCCAACCCCCTCCGCCACCATCTCCTCCTTCTCACCCCTCCCTAACACACCAAGCAGCTCCCACCACGGGCCTGGGAACCAATGATGCTATACTGGCAGTCTTTGCTCATAATAGCTGAATTGGCGACAAATAATTACTATGGGCTGAAAGGCCAATTGTGCACTATATGGGCAAAAGTATGTAGATGCCAGTTTAATTAGTAAACACTGTTACTTTAGCCACACTTACTGGCATCCAGTTTATAATTTTAGGTTAACCATGTGTCTCATGTTTCCCCAGACATGCCCTCTTTTTGGGAGAAAAGGTGAAGTTGATTGGGATTTCTAAACTGCATTTTGCTTTCATGTTGACATTTGCTTTACAGTCAGGCATGCCATTGTCAATTGTCTACATAGCAGTGGCGATTGCTCTAAGACTGCAAGGGAAGCACAGCTTCCCCTAAAATGTTAAAAAATAAGTGATCAAATATATACTGTTGTGTGTACATGTCATAGACTAAATATGCGCTACAACGCGCTCAACATTTGTTCAGAATCAGCTTCTTATCACTGGTAACGACGCGGCTTTCCTCTCACTCATTCCCGCAGCTTCACAGTGCTT
>JAUZSU010155707.1:0-14201 GCA_034780255.1 Parotocinclus maculicauda
TCATGATTTTAACCCTGCCTGTTCTGGTTAGTGGTCTAGGACATTTTTATGCTCGTTGTCTTTTGTCTTACTGGGATGTTTACGTTTATTTTGCATTTACTATGTAACATGTAAACAAAATCTGCTCATGGAGGTGCCCATGAGCGATAAAGAGTAGCAGCTCAGAAAACAACCATAAACACCAACCCTTTGACTCGAGTCCAGTCTCAAGGCTATAAATGAGCAGACTCTCTTTTACATCTGTCTCAGACTCATTCATTCTATTTTTTTTTGTCGGTCTTAGGATACGGTGGACTCGAAAATTGTCAAGACAAGCAGAGATCAATATGTCTGTATGCAGTAATGTTAATAATAAACTGCATTTTTCTTTCTGATTGCTATCGAGAATAAATCGCCAATACATTCAAACAGAATAAATCAGTCCTTTCTCTACATGCATACATACATACACTCAGAATGGCTAACAGTGAAAACAAAGTTAAAAACAAGTTGCTCTTCTGGTTCAGTATCCGATCAATGAATGTTTTATTTTGAACAGTCTGAAGTTAAGAATGCAAGTGTGCATTTTTGCCAGCTCACTACATTTAACAATGTATGCAAAATATGGAATTATATTCATATGTAAAGCACAGTGAATTTTTTTGTAGGTCTTCACTAAAGAATAAACATTTGGGTAAATGTACATTTAGAAATAATTTGTCATGTATAATGAATGTAAAAATTACATTTTTCTATTTTCTTTTTTGTCTTTAACGATGTAAAAAAATATCTGGTGTCAGCTTTTATATACAAAACAATACTTGCCTCTATAAAACATCTATCCCCTATGCTTCTTACCCCGACCCTCTTACGTCTCGGGCTTGACTCGGACGCAACTACTAAAATTCGTGGTCTTGGTGTACCGGTCCTGCTTTTGACGCTTGGTCATGGCTCTAGAGGTCTTGGCAACAACATTACTATTATATGTGCATAGCGTCAAGCATACTTTTATGACAAGTACCGGTAGTAAAGTAATTGCAGACCAAAGAATTGTTTTACATTATACATGCTACTTGCATAAGTAGGAAATTTGTTACGGTTGAGGGACACATTTAGGCGTCGCCAAATACACAGACACATGAAATTGAAAACTTTGGACTCCGTTTAAAGGTGTAAAGCATTTTAAAGGTGAAAATGCATTTGCCTTTTTTGGAAATTAGTGTTTCTTCATTTAGTCTCACTCCCTCTTGGTTGTGTGCAACCAGCGAGATATATTTATATTTGATCCTGCACATTTCATATTTTCTTCTACATTATGTGTGATTGTTAATTTGTGCTTTTGCTTTACACTGTCACGTTTCAGCTGCTTATTAGTTGACTGTAAAGTTCAATAAGTGAAAAAACCCCAAAACAATAAAAAAGTCAATGAGGGAGTGATGTGTATAACAGTTTAGGTTTTGGAGGCTTTGCGTAGTGTTCCACTCATGTACTAAGTGGTACCGCTAACGCATTCTATTCACTTTAGAGTAACATAAATACACTATGTGAATATTGTAATGTCTGGTCCATGGTCATTTTGGTCAGCGACCTGTTTCACAGACTGTAATTCGGTCGTTAAACGATGCATATCTTGAAATGCAGACAATTTTCAGCAATGTGCCTCAAAACTTGTCATTAGAACCTGCTGCTCTACGACCACGCTCCTTGCCAAACAATCTCTTAGATGGTATGTACAAGGGTGAGGTCACAGGTCACGTGCTGTTTTGTGGACTTTTCGCAAAGGCCGCCAAAACCATTGTTGAGGTTTCTTTGCCTGTAGCTCGTCACCCACAGTCCAGGATTCTCTGAATTTGGCTATGAGGAACACAACAGCGCTGTGTGAAATTGGATGTTTTCTGGGTGTCGGTTGTTAAAGGCTATGATACAGCAGCTGTGTTCCCCAGACATCAGAATGATCAATTCCATCTTCATTCACCAGCGACTAACAACACAAATGTAGAAATTTATGTATTGATTATTTTTTAACCACAAGAGATATTGCAAATCTGATTTCTGAAGCAACACTGGTGTTCTTTGATATTCTACATGACCACCTTCGCCATGGAAAAACTGCCCGTGATCCAATATGGGGGCTTTCAAGATGACGGCCGTTTTCAGGATCTAGCCTTATAAAAAATGCCCCTCACTCCTTACTTTAAAGGGTATTCAGTTGTAATTTTTCCTTTTGTTTCTAAAATTAAATGGCATTCTGTGTCTTTTGACTCACCCTGTAAATAATCAGTGTGCACAGGAGCTTTGGAAGAAATAAAACAAAAAACAACAACAAAAAAAAAAACTTTACTTGTCCTCACATGAAAAAACGGCATTAAAAACATTGTAAAATGATTTTTTTCCTTAGGCGCGACTGCTCAAGTTTTCCTATTATGATTTTAAAAAGTTCATATAAAATCGCTTATTATAATTACTCGATAATTTTTTTTTTTTTTTTTTTTTTACGTTTCATTAAATATTTCGTACACAAACCATACCCGGCGTTGAGAAATAGAAATAAAAATTCGGCTTCTTTATAGCTCACAGTGTGAATGGAGATGCGTCTCGGTTGAGGAGCTGAAGGGGTGGAGCGCGCGCGCACGGAGGAGAGAAACGCGCCGTTTTTGTGTCACACAGAGCGCGCGAGACTGTGCGCGCGGACTGAGTGCGGAGCGGCGTGAGCTTGACACGAGCGCTTTAACGCCTATTAAAGCGTAGAGCGAGTCTACGTATTCATACAAACTCGTGCCATAAAGGACACCAAATGTGAAGGGAGAAAATGCTGTGGACTTTTACACAGGTATGTAGCGTTCAGTACCTGCATTACCGGTCTCCGTTTCGCCTTATCCGTCTTAAACAGCGTGTTACAGTCAGATTTAATGCCGGACTTTAATCCGCATTCAAACGGGTGTGATTAGGGGACACAGTGTTGAATATCCATCAACCAAATATCAACCAAGCGAGTGTGTTAAAAACAGTCAATAATATAACTTCCTATGTCATTATGAAATGTCATTATTGCATTAAAGTCGCTTTAGTAGTAACGACAATAAGCGTGTAAGTGGTAGAAGTTGCATGTAGATATCACATATATACTGCTCACAAAAAATGAGGGGATATTTCAAAATGAAATGTGTGTGCCTTAACAATTGTTTGGATTTCCCCCAACCTGTTACACAGCAGTAACAACGCACAACTAATCAGCTTTCGGTTTGTGACTCACAAAAAAAAAAGACAAATAACATCTTAAACAACTGCAAACTGTAAATATTCGAAACAGATTATTTAGTTTTTGTTAGTAACTACACTGTGCGCTGAAATCTGTTTTGTGAAAAGATGTGATTCGAAACGGGATGGGTTTTGCATACATACAGGCCATTTTCTGCCAATCAGTCTAAAATGTTATTTTACTTATTTTATTTTAACTTGACACAGAGATGGACATTTAGCAATAGCTTGGTACTAAGATAGATCGATATTGCGAATTAATATTACATTGTTTTACTTATGTCCAGAATCATGATAGTGGATACGAACAATAACTACTATTGTTGCTAATTAAAAATCTAAGTATAATCTAAAACTTTATAATGCCTAAATTTGATAAAACACCTTACCGTTACAAAATTGCCTTGTTCGCATACTACACCAGTCATAGTTTTTCTGCCCATTTTGATTGGCTGTGGAATCGGATATAAACTTTTTTTTTTACTAAGTCTGAGCAATAAATGGAAGCATCGATATTACTAATAAAATTAATTAACAAAAATAAAATTATTTCTTATTTACTGGGCTTAACTTTAGCGCTGTTGAAAACCATATTTTGATGCAACAGGTAGGTGATTAGACAATTAGATTGATTAATTTAGTTTAATTAATTTAAATATTGTTAATTTAGGGAATATTCAAATACAGTTTTCAAACTCAAAATAGTCCTATATGGCCCTTGTTTCTAGTCAAAGCGGTTTCATGCCTATGATCAGCTGCTGCTGCAGAGATAATTTGCCGCAAAGGATGAAATTAAGTCACACGGCGGGATGTTTACACTTCATAACCAATTCAAGTTTACTTGCTCTTAAACGTAGCTGCTAATTATTGCATTTGATTCTGCACATTTAAAGTTGCTCTCTGCGAAGTAACTTTTTGAATAGCTTTCAGTTTTTATGATGCATGCATCCTGTTTTCATCACAGGGGCAACTAAATAAAATCTAGTCAAGGTGTAACAGGAGGAAAGTTTGTGGGAATCAGGAGCTGATATTTTCGACGTATTACACACTCTTGCTTAGGGATAAAGAATGCAGACGAAAAAAGTAGTTAAAGTAGTTGAGAGGATTTACAGATGCACAAACTCTGCATGAGATTTGATACAGATGGAAATGATCACAATGTGTGGTGGCAGGTGACGATTGAAAATGTGCGAGAGTGTGCACGAGCACATGGTGATAAGTCCGCTATCTTTCATCGCTTTCCATCGTCTTTCCTCTTTCTTCCTGCCCTGTTGGTGACAGCCAGAAAACAGTGGGGGTTTTGTAGACTTGCCAGCGTGAGCTCCCGGTCGTGCCAGCACAACAGGGAAAGTGTGCAACACAGTCTGCACCGTACGAAACTACTCATATAAGTGCACCGAGACATAAACAACCGAAAGGCGTTATACACAGATGCTAGCACAGTTCTCTTCAGACCAATGCCATGTTTCGCCAGGTACTACGTCCTCACTCTTACTTTTCTAGCCATACTCGGTCAAGGTACCGGGAATCCATCTAATGTAGTGTAATTGCCCTCATACACCTGCTCCCAATTTCTTCTGCTATTCACACACAGCGATTGCACTGTACACACGCGATTACACGGACTTGAAATGCAATTACAGCAACTCAGCTCTGATTAACATGGTAGTCACACAGCGCTGTGAGACAGAATAGTCAGGATTCAGTATTAAAAGAAGCCTGAAATCAGTTCCATGCCTTTTGCTAACAAGGTGGGCCTTCAATATATGCATCAAACGGAGTCTTTACACTTTACATAAATCCAGTGTATTGAAATGTAATGCCTCGAGTATAAAGCCATACTGACGTCTAATGGCACTACAAGATTCTAACGTTCCCTGTGACAAGATCTAATCTGAGGTCAGCAGCTGCAGCTGAATTTAATTCGCCACTTGAATCTGACAGAGCGGTGTGTGCGTCACGGGTCAGTCTGCGCTGAGCAGCATGATAAAAATACTGCAGCCACAATATTGCATGGATTACAGCAGAAATCTCGCACACAAAAAGCTGGCCTGCTTTACCGTTCACAATGACACAAAAGCATTTGCGTCCTGCAAGAATGCACCGCTGTATCATGAAGCATATGCTTCTTAGGAATTTATCAAGGTCTGTAGGTGTTTTGTTTACGCAGAAAAACGAGCAAAGGAAAAGTCCAGACAAAACATTCATTTCTGTCTTTATATTGGGCTTAATCTCTTAAAGAACGCATGCGTGATAGTGTTGAGTTGATTAGTGTGGGGGTAACTTGAGTGTTTGATGAGAGTGTGTTGTCCAGCAACATCTTTTAGGGACTGTGAAGACCTAGTGGTTAAGGTACTGGACTATGAACCAGAAGGTCCAGGGCTCAAATCTCACCTCTGACACAGTTGGGTTTCTGAGCAAGGCCCTTAACCCACAACTGCTTTGACTGTAAGACCGTATTAATTATAAGTCACTCTGGATAAGGGCATCTGCTTAATGACATAAATGTAAATGTAAGTAGTAATCATTCCTTCCTCGCTCAGTCAGTCACTTGTACACAACGGTCTCTCTGGAAAAGACTGTACTCCAGCACAACAATGAGAGGTCCTGTGTTCTGTTTCATCTTCTACAAAAGCAGGGTTGTCATAGACACTATGAAATGTACATCAGCCTTGTTCATTATTCAGAGTATCCATTTTAGTAAACGCCACCAAAGTGATTCATTTCCGTTGAGTCAAATGCTCTTCTGTCGCCCTCTGATTTCTGTCTGGGTGCTGTGTTTGATGGCCACTGAACAGAAAGGCTGTGTTGTTTCTGAGCTGGGGCAAAGCAGCCAGTTCTGGGTACCGGCTGGCGGGCGCTGACCTGGAACTCAAAGACTTTCTTACAATATTGCTGTGCTGTTTATGGAATATTCAAGGCCCTATTACAGGCTACAATGTGTCTATGGTAAAGCGAAAGACGTCTCCAATGTGTCTGTGCCAGAGAGGAGCTGTATACAGTGCAGGAGAGATTTCCTTAAGGCAGCACATGCAAAGTTCATAGCTCATGCATAACCAAGCACAAGGTCAGAGGCTGAGGCGTTTGCCTTTTTACACAAACAAGGCTTAAGGCTTGACTTTTGTTTAGAAAAATGTGGCGCGTAGTGGATGTTTTCGTGCATTTAGAAAACAATGCTTAACTTAAACAGTGGAATTTAACGCAGCCATCACAGGGTGGGTGTTGTGGTTTTGATGTCACAGCTGTTCGGTGTGTATACATATGTTCGGTGTGTATACATAATGTTGAGTCTCCAGTAGATCAGTGTTGGCTAGGTGCTAGTATATTCACCAAACAAAAATTAGTTCCATTACCTAAAAAGACCCAATAGTTTGGGGGTTTTTTGGGCATAATTCTGACGAGACTGCTGGCAAACTCGCCTTGATAAACAATGCACTCCAAATTCAGATGCTTCCGTCACACTATGGCCTTTGGCACACCCAAATGCAATCAATTATTACCATCTGCTTTGTGATTCATTTTCCACACATCAAACGAACTGTACCACCTCTTATCAATTTATGAATCCCAACACACACCCCGCAGGTAGGTCACTGCAGGCTCCTGAAGTTACCATCTCAAACACACAAGGTGACATTTTTTGTCTGGGGAGTATAATACCACAGTATTCTCAGGAAATTCAATAGGACAATTTATCAGAATATCAAACTGTATCCAGCACTGATTTTAACACACAGTATTGTGTAGAGCAGAAGTATGGGTTAAAGTCCCAGCACCCCTTGACCAAGGCCCTTAAGTCTAAATTGCTTGTGCTGTTCTTTGTAAGATTGTATCAATTGTGAGCCACACTGAATGCCTAAATTTACAGTAGATGTGTGTTTTCTGTGTCCTTCCTGTTAAGTGCACTTAGACTTAGCACTGCCACACCAAGGACCTGTTAAGTCGTACCATAAGACCCTCAAGTATAGTGCTGTGTGAATGTGTACATCTTTTGCTATTGAATCAGTTGCCTGGCAGCTTTGACTTATGCATCATTATTTTAAACATTAGTGAAACCAAAGCACACAAGTCATTTTAACTTATTTTTACTTGAGTAAATTTGTAAAGAAAAAAATATTTTCTCCAGCCTTCATATTTTAGTGGTTAACTGCTTCCTGCCATAAAATGTGATTTATAATCATGTCTGATCATCACTGTTTTAAATCCGAAGTAGAATGCATGTGCAGGGTGCAGATCAAAAGTGTTATAATGAGATGATTAATGCATTTGATTTTCTTTTATGTGAAAAACTATTAGCTTTGTTTGTTCCAGTCTATTATTAAAGGCTTGTTCATAGCCATACTTATTAAAAAATATTAAATCGTAAGCAATATGAATGGTAGCTAACATGTTATATGTGTCCTGACTAGTGGTAGACCGATTAATCTACTGATTAAACCTATTCTGAGATAATCAGCATCAGCCAATGACTGCGCTCTTGAGGACAATATTCAAAATCAATGGAGAAAATGCAGGGAATCTTGCAGTTCATAAACTGGATTACTGACAGAATTAAAATAAAGAGATACTGAGAGAACATTCACTGATGGTAGAGCCATTTATGAGAGGATGAAAACTTCAGCATTATAACTTGCTGCTCTTAACCGAGACAAAGATTAAAAACCAATACATGCTGCTACCATGTACACTACTCTGACAGTTTTTTTGCAAGCATTTACACTTTATTTTGTCATCAGAAACAGAAGATGGTGTTACCTGGTAATACATGTTATTGTTAAGTGCAATGAAAGCTTTTATTAATTCTTTTTAACGTATAAAGGAGACAGAGTGCAAAAACAGTGCTTAAATAAATGATTATTTAACCCATTAAAAACCATGATCCCCATTTGGGGATCGGGTGCTTTAACTCGCCTACTGATGGGATGGGATGGAATGTAGGTGGACAGAAATAAATGTTCAGAAATAAATTTGGCAGTTAATAGGTTAAGTCCACCAATTTTGTGTCTAATTTATTATTATCAGTTGCTAATTAAAAAAAAAATTAAATATAATTGTAATATTTGCATTATAAATGAGCCATCAGTCACCTTGCTCTCCAAATATCGTCAAGTTATCTAATACATAAGATATATGGTTGTTTTATTAGCATTTTTTTCTGTTGTCCACATTAAACCCTATATAACGAGTAACAATGCTTACACGTACATTTTTATCTTTTCTACTAACCTCTCTCAAGGCAGAATTTATCCCCTTATTTTCCCCCTAGAAATATCCCCTAATTTTTATGAGTAGTATAGTCAAAATCAAGCAGACTAGAAACTAACTCTAAGAACGAATCTGAAACAAAATACTAAGCTAAGTTGAAATAAATACAAAGAGTATATGTATATTAAAGAAGCAGAGGATAAAAGAATCATTATCAAAGGTATTTTTTGAAGAGGTGAGTCTTCAGCCTTCTGAGAAAGGAAAAGAAACATTTGGCCATTTTGACTTTTGTGGGAAACACAATCCACCAGTGAGGAGCCAGGACACCGAAACACTGAGATCTGGTCCTTTGAGCATGGTTCAATCTCAGAGAGAGCTGCATCAGGTCCCCAGAAGCTGAAGACATGTTGGTGTGCAGGTGTGTAGTTCTGAATCAAAGAATGTCAATAATGTGGAGCAGAAATACTTGAGGGCTGAAAAGCCATGACATGAATTTTAAATTTGATTGTGGCTACAGGAAGCCAGTGGAGTGATTACAGTAAAGGGGTCACAAGAGAAAACTCCTGGCTGTGAACCAGGTGGACAGCAGGACTTTATATTGGAGCACTGTGTTGATAACATGCAAGGGAGAGGCTGTATGATGGTCTGAGCAGACTCTAGAGTCGGGAAGTTGGATCAGCTTAGTCTTGACCAGTTTGAGCTTTGCCATCAGAGAAGAGATGTCAGATACTGGTTATGAAACTTGGGAGGTGGATTAAAAGAATGGAAAAGTAAAGTTGAGTGTCATCTGTAGTAATTCTATGAGGTGATGAAAGTGAACCTCACATGAAAGCGAACTAGTAGGATTGATTTTTCAAGAGGAGAACCAGACCCCCAGTGACCAAGTTAGCCAAAGTGGACATAAGAATCTGAATATTCACAATGTCAAACACAGCAGACAGATCCACCTATTCCTAGGCTTCAGTTACTGCTAGGTAGCATTTTTTGTAGAATGACCTATACTGGAACCAGACCAGTTGGTATCAAGGAGGTTATTTTCTTGAAGAGTACAATAATTGCTATTGTGGGTAAGGGACTTGTTTAAGAACCCAGCAGTGGAAGCTGGGCAGTGCTGGGATTCAAACTTTGACCTTCTGGTTCATAGTCCTGTACTTAAAACTCACAGCGCACTTTAAAGACACGCAGCATTGTGCTTTGTAATGTGGCTCTAATTATTCTATAAAATGTGTAAAGGCCTCCATGAGAACACCATGCTCAGTTTATTAGAGATTGTTTAGAAAACATGGCCAGTTTCACATGATGCATGCTTTAGCAGGGGTGCAACTTTATTCAGTGACCCAGAACACCCACAACTTTTACTTATTGTCTAAAAAGAATCAACTTCTAAAGAAAGATAGCATTAGCTGCTGGTTTGTACCTGGCTCTATTCTCTCACTAGCTTTAGCTTTGTGACATTGTGACACTGCAAACTTGCTCAAAGTGACTTCATTACAGCTTCGACAAGGGTCTGTTTTAATAGTTAATTTAAGGGTACAAGTACAAGCAAAGACATCAAATTGTGTCGACACTCTCTCGCTCTAAATCCCGGGCGCTAAATGGTACAACACACTTAAAAACATGTACTGTGAACATTTAACATCTAATAAAAAGACACTTACACACAAAAAACAGATCACAGACACACAATAACCCAAAAATAAACAGACCATCAAGCCGAGCACTAAACGTTAAGCCGCGTGCTAAGCACCAAAGGGACAGGCAAATAAACACGGAGCAGCTGAGCAACAACTGTTACAGTTTAAAGGTCATTTTACACATGAACACACGAGTTCTGATTTAATGTTAGCCAAAGCACTATGCTGTTTGTGTTTGTACCGTTAGCAGCATCACAAACGCATTCTAAATGCCACTGGCACAGGATCGGCTATATAAGACTGATCAGCCGATCACCAGACATTTTAATTTCTTACATTTTAGGGCTGGACATATTAAAAATATTCTAATATTTGTATAAAAAAAGTGAAGCCTATTAATGCTTGATTCTTATCAAATGAAATCTCTAACCCTAGTATAAAAAAGGGAAGATATTTATGCTACTTGTGTGTGTTTTAGGAATAGAGCTGAGTATTGTGACAGTATTTATTATGTGACATTTAGGGAAATATCTACTGCTAGATTTGTGATTGTACAGTTATAATATCAAATATTTCTACAGCTTTTCAGGTTTACTATAAACAGACAAAACCAGTGCTGCTTTTTATCACAAGTGGACAGCACTTTCACTTTGTGTATTTTCAAGATCTACGAGGATGAATAGCAGAGGAGAGCTACATTTCGGAGGCAAATGACAAACAACTGAGGACGAGGAGCTTATGATTAAAAGATAATTGACTTCTGGTGTGTGTGGACATGGTGCGGTTTAACAAAATCCGAGACTGAGATGAAAACACTATCAGTAAAGCTTGCCAGCTTAAGGGCTGCGGTTGGAACCAGCAACACACAGTCTTTATCATCTTAAAACGAAGCATGCATTCATACACTCATTGGCAATAAAAAAGGGGGTTGTTTGAATTAAATAAAACTATATATACATGAATATGATGATTGAATATGTTAGTGATTACAATATAAGAGTAAAAGATTGAGTTTATGAGGCCAATACTATAAAATTGTAAAGAAGTTCTATTAAGTAGGTTCTAGGTAAATAGGTTCTGTATGGTATCCTATGGCAGAACTGCCCACAGATTTTACAGCTGAGCCTGCAGTTCCTGAAGACTCGTAGGTTGCCGAAGCTGGCATCCCAGCTGGTTTCATAAATGCTCGACTGGCGATAAATCTGGTGACCAGGCAGCCCAAGGAATTGTTACATTCTAAAAAGAGACATTCCAGGGCAACCCTTGCTGTGATTGGGTATGCAATATCCTCATGAATAATACTAGTTGGTAACCGTGCCACGACGCGGCCACAGGACGTCCTGCACATATCACTGAACTGTTAGTGTCTCTTGTATTACTACTAGAAGTGAAGCACTCATCACGAGGCCAAAATTCCAAAACAGATTCTGAATTCATTGATAAATACTGTATGGTATGGTTCCAGTCCATAGCAGTCCAGGTTTCTTGTTCATGACGCCACTGCAAACAAAGGCGATGGTGGTTGGCTTTCAATGGCAGGGCACAATGAGCACAGTGACAACAAATTTACTTCTGCTTAGCACCTGGATATGGTCCAAGCAGAGACAGGGGTATGTAGTAAAGGTGTCACCTGCGTCTGGATGGTGGACAGTGAAACGGATTGATGATGGATCAAACGATCCTCTCTACTGGTGGTCTGTCTGGGCCATCTGGAGTGTTCATCATGTGTGCATGCCCTTGTGGAACCACTGATTCCAATATCTCCTCACAGTTAGGTCAGAACTGCCTAGATGCGCAATTTGTCCAAACATCCGTCCTGCATCCAATGATGCACCCCCTCTCAAAGTCTGCCAACTGGGCAAAATGTCTGATTGTGCCAAAGATGCACGTCTTGCAGTCTATCATCTCTCACCAACAGGCACACTATCCACAAGTAGCCTCTGAGAGCCTTTTTATAGGGCAGTGAGAAAGCACTTTTCTGAACTCTTGTGGCAAGATCAAGTGTCTAATCAGACCACATCTGTTATCATTTACATATGCATTAGACGTAATTGAAGTCCAAATTTGCAGCAATTTGCCACTTCTATCCGGGTGCATTTTTTGCCAGTTATTATTTTTATCACATTATATTAAATTTAGCAATAACAGTTCCATAGCAGTATCACTAACTGAGAAACCTAAGCTAAGTTACATGATGCCATGTGCACCATAAAAGTAGTACTAATGCCACTTCTTAACTTTAGTAGTGCTTGTCACAGGCATCAGTGCTGCCATACTCTTATGTAAGCCATGTCCTAACTAATTTACACAGTCAGCTATCAGCTGCACAAAACACAATCTTTTGCAAAGTGGGCAAGACTATAAAAGCATTTTGGTATATTACTGATCAGTAGTGTTCAATAACAGTAATTCAGGCACAATTATTACACCTTTTTCTCTACAATGTCAAAAATGGAAGTCGGTTTAACTAATAACACCTCACACTAAACGGTATATTACAATGAACTTTGAATTTAAGAGTGACTGAGTGACAGGAGGATAGTTTTGTATTTTTACATAAATGCTTTTAACTGAAGAGTAACTTAAGAGTGAATGCATCCCCAGCCAGTAACTTACGGTCATGTTTACAGTTATGCTTTAAAATGAACAGTTTTATAAATTAATTGTTCAAAGATGAAAGTGAGTCCAGACTTAAAAACAAATCTCAATATACACTGGGTATTTTAGCCTTAACATTAAAACCACCTGCCTAATGTATTGAGGGATGATTGTCCTTTCGATTCATAGTGAGGATTAAATGATAGTTGGGCATGTTACCAGAGTTTTATCTTCTACTTGCTTACATTTTTAATAAGGCTAAATATTAAAACATACAGGATGAGGTTCTGACAAACTAAACGCAAGTTCAATGTATTGTAAAATTGGTCTTATACATACTGTATATACACACACACACACACACACACACACACACACACACACACACACACACACACACACCTTATTCTTTTGCACATTTGTCACACCTGTTTCAAAATACTTCAAAATGAAATCTCCCATAATTAAATATCCCCTAATTTTTGTGAATGTAGTTTAAAAATACACCCGGTCTAGTTACAACAATGACACGATCAAAGAGTTTGTGTTTTTAGTATTTTTATCCAAAACCACGAACCGCGAATTATTACAAACCTATTCTTTATTTTAATGAACACTAAGAGCATTTAGCTGTCAACACATAACTGGTGACAATTACTAAATGCCTTAATTTAACTTCAGTTTATCTTAGGTGTCATTAGGACTTCAACCAATGCTCTTAAACCAAGGATATGATGATAAACATTTATTAGTATGATAGACAGTGATCATTAGGATTATTAGCATGATCAGACTCTTACTTATAACTTTCAGTAATACTAAACATGGGAATAATCACCAGCCTTTTGGAATTATTTGTACAAGTCTGCGTGTCGGTTCTTCAGGATTTGTTGTATTGGCACCCTTCGTTGGAATTATTCAGAAACACTGCGTGCAAATCGGCTTGTTGAAAGTGAAAAACAAAATGGTTAGTCCATTGGTGGACTATGGGTGATCCTGCTTAGCTCTTTACTGACTGCTGCCAGATGCCCAGCTTCTACTGGAGAGAGAGTATCGTAGTGCATATTGCTTGCCAGGGAAAATTCAGAGTACGTATTCTGCTGTGTGTTAATTTGTGCATGTTATCTAGTTTCCATTCTAATTATTTTTTTTAATCGCAAAACAGAGGATGCCTGTACTTCTGGATACAGACTACTACATACATACATACATACATACATACATACATACATATCCAGATGTTCTGTCACTCTTCCCTTTCTGTTCCCTATATTTAAAGTTATTTAATTCAGTCCGCATGGTCCTCACTGCTGCGCTTTTGCACTTTACTTTTCAATTCACAACTCTGCACATGTACAGTCTGCAAATGTGTTTGTGCGTGTATGTCATTGTGTGTCTATGTGTGTGTGTGTGTGTGTGTGTGTGTAAAAGGATGACTAGGTTGGGTGTGTTTTTGTTAATTCTGTAATGTCAGTTATCGTGCACTGTGAGCTTCTGTAACCAAAAACAAATTCCTTGTATGTGTGA
>JAUZSU010155718.1:0-14199 GCA_034780255.1 Parotocinclus maculicauda
ATGTTCGTTTAATCGGACCAGCTGGTTATTAGGACCAAAACGATCACGTCCCGATGTGGTCCCATTAACCGGAATTGTGTTTTTGTATTTGTATTCTGTATTTGTATATGTGTACATATAGAGTATTTATCCCCTATTTTTTTGTGATCAGTGTATAATCGAGCCTTTTGTGTATAGTACCAAAGCAATAGTGCTATTCATTTGAACATTATTATGTGTAACTTTGTAAAACGTTAACCACGATATTCACAGATTTCTTGGTAACTTTTGAACTTTGGTTGCTGAAGAGCTCAAGTGCATTCTCTTTGAATGTTGCAGATAAGTCATGCTTCAACACCCTTTTTAACTATGAAGACATGCAGGAGATCACACAACACTTTGCTGTGGCCCATGTTGATGCTCCAGGCCAGCAAGAGAATGCACCTCCTTTCCCCACTGGGTAAGACTGAGTGTTGATCTAGAAGGACAGCACACAAAGTTACAGAATTTAGCAAGCACCAGCAGCCAGAGCGACTTAGAACTGTTAGAACCTTACAATCCAAGCATTTGTAGATTAACGGTCTTGCTTAAGGACCCAACAGTGGCAGCTTGGTAAGCAAAAGTGGGAAGTGGGATTTGAAAACCAGTACCTTAACCAAAAGGTTAACACAATCCCAGTGTTCCCTTACTTACTCATTTCCTATTCTAGTGGAGGTGTGTTTGATCTTCAGTTTAATGAAGAAGTATGTGCTTTGAAACACAGGCATTACTTTTGGGCTCTGCTACCTGACAGTTCTGCATTTCCAGATGCCCTTATTCAGAGTAACATGCAACTGATACAGTTCTACAAAGTACATTACAAGCAATTGTATGTTAAGTGTTGTTCAAATGCCCAACAGTTGCGCTTGACAGTACCGAAGGTTGAACCAGAACCCTTGTGTCAGTGATCCTTGTGTCAGTGTCAGTACCTTGACCACTGTGCCAGATTTATTGGGAGGAGTTCCATTTTGCATATGACTAGCACCAGACAGTAGACGCCGGAGGTCTATTTCCATGACAGTTTGTGTTGGGGAAAGTTCACATTACCATTGATTATCTACTGGCTTTGGAGATTGATGATGTCCACACAGTGTATCACTGGGACTATGTTGTTTATATATAGCCACATTTGCAGGATTTAGCAGATTCTCCCTATCCTGAGCAACAGTAAGGGCCATATGATGGGCCCTTGTTCAGGGGACCAACCCAGATGGTTCACAGCCATACAGTTAGACCAGAGTTTTCTCCACCATCCCTTTACCAGAGCCAACCCCAACCGTATGCATTTGTTTTAGTGTACACACATTACATATTTGTCCATAACATACAATAAGAAATCAATATGTTGTAGTCTTGCTGCTTTTTTCAATTTATATATTTTTTTATATTTATAGTTATATTTTATACTTTACAGCTATTTAAGTTTTAGGGTTACTGCTGTTTGTAGTTTTATAATTACAACCTGTAGTCCAATTGTTTTCTACATACTTTGGCAGTCACCTTTACTCTACTATTTAATGGTCAGGACCCCCACAGGTCAGGTACTATTTGGGTGGTGAATCATTTTCAGCACTGCAGTGACACTGATGTGGTGCAAATATAGAACAGGTAAGACTTGTATACAGTAATTTATACTAGTAGTGACTAAGATTTCTTTCTTTTCTCTGTCTACCCTTTCTCAGGTATCAGTATCCTTCAATGGATCAGCTGGCTGAGATGCTGCCTTCAGTCTTAACTCATTTAAAGTGAGTTTTTATAACTTTATAGTACTCTCCTTGCAGCGTATCATAAAATTGATAATGACATCAAATAATAATATATAATTATTTGATAAATCTTACATTGTAAACAAGTACACTGTTCGACTGAGCCATGACTGCCTTTTCAGTGCAAACATTTCACTAATGAACCCATTTTTAAGTTTTTACTGTTTGACCATGTTTAAAAGGGTGATCCTTTGTTTTAAAGTAGTATATTCAAAGTTAAGTAATACATTTTAAAACCGAGTAAGCATTGAATTTCTGAATGATTTTTCCATCCATCTATGAACTAACGTCATCAAATAGATTACGTGGTTTACCACCGATCAGGTGGTTAGATTATTGTGATATATTATTCATTAGTTACTTTTTATTAAAAAGTAATAGCACCTTAATAAGTACAATTATAATTTCTTTCTAATGACTAATGTTTAGAAGTTGGTGAAATAAAGTACATAAACAATGCATTAAATTAAAACAAATCGAGGGTTGTTGCTGGATCTGGTACTGCTGTGATTTTTTTTAACTCTGGGTAAGTTTGTAAGTCTGTAAGTTTGAACTTTACATTTTTATTTTTGGTGGGAATAAATAATGCCTTACTGCTAGTGCCTATGTTTTATGCTCAGTAGCAGTGGGAATGGTAGACTTGACGGTGCCAAGCAATGCCTGGTTTATATCTCAGGTTATATCTTTATATTCTGAAACGTGTTAGTAAGCAGACATGAACTGCACTCTGTCTTAAATGTTTACTTTTAATGTTCTGCAGGATCAATACTGTGATTGGCATTGGTGTTGGTGCAGGTGCCTACATCCTCACCAGAATGGCCGTAAGTACAAAAAAAGATATACTGGGCAATAGCTGTCATAAGGAATTGTAAAGCTTTGATTTGGCCTATTTCTCATGAGTAATACTTTGAGACATCACTATATAATTTTATGTACAGGGTGAGTCAAAAGTCACAGGACATGTCACATGCTGCGTCGTGGAATTTTCTCAAAGGCTACCAAAAGCTAACGTTAAAGCTATTGCAGCCGTATTACTATTTACATGCGTAAATAGTATGGAATGGAAGTGCAATATAGTACAAAGTCAGATACATTACAGTATAGCTTCTAAGATGTAATGATAGTATATTAGTAAGATAATAAAAATGGTAGATTGACAATTGCAAATGGTTTATATAGTGCAAATTGTAGTATACTTTTTAGAAAATATTTGTCATGGTGAGTAATTAATAGCATAATAATTAGTGGTTGACCAATTAATCGGGCTGATTAATGCAATTTTGAGGTAACCAGCATTGTTTGATGCCTGCATTCATAAAGCCGATATTCTGAAAATAGAGGAGAAAATACAGACGATACAGAACTATGCAATAAAGATGTATTAATGCTTTTTTTGACAAAGCAAAAAGATGCTGTTATCTGTAATACACTGCTCACAAACATTAGAGGATACTTCAAATGTCCCATAATTAAATATCCCCTAATTTTTGTGAGCAGTGTAAAAGGGACATTTATAGCTTAAAAAAAAAAGTTTATTTTGGCAATTTTGCCCAAAAAAAAGTGACATTGTTTTGGCCAGTAATAATACAGTGGCATCATATAATATGTAGAACAATAATATATTGATATAATATAATAACATGAAATAATATAATCACAATAACATTGTGTATGTGTATATATATAAAATATACATACTGTCTTAAGACATAGTCACATGGTTTCTGCTAACTTATTTAATAATTTAATGTTGAAATTAAACATAATTTACCATTAATTCTTATTTTGCAATTCAGACTCGGCCCATATTCTCTGTTTGCACTCGTCTTTACTTAAGAAATCTTAAAGTTGATGCTGAAGAGATAAGAGAGTTATTTAAGGGTCATGTGATTCAGTAGCTTCAAAATGAGCAGTCTATGTAACTCTGCAGGCTTCCCTCTGAGGGCAATAAAGGCTACACCCTACAGCCTGTGCTGTGAACCCTCATACCATGGTGTTGACTCTAGTACTCCTGCACACATAGATTCCAAAACAGAGGAGATACACTTATTAATAATCACATACCTGCACTCACTCCTCCCACTCTTAATTCCTAACTCCTTCTTAACTCCCAACTCTTAAAGTCCTTTAATCCAGACTGGATATAAAGGATTCTTATTATTAGCACTATGGTTGCTTGACATTCTTTACTTAACTCAACTTTAGTCAGTTCGTACATTGAACAAGGTGTGCTTAGAATGTCGTTTTTCTTTTGTTTATTCAGAACTATCAGGTACTGCCAGGCTGTTATTAGTGTGTATCAGAAGACTAGATGTGCTAATGGTGGTTAATTTTAGTCCAAAGTCACACA
The DNA here is from genome assembly GCA_034780255.1 of Parotocinclus maculicauda. Classification (NCBI taxonomy): domain Eukaryota; kingdom Metazoa; phylum Chordata; class Actinopteri; order Siluriformes; family Loricariidae; genus Parotocinclus; species Parotocinclus maculicauda. The sequence continues at coordinate 4,135 of JAUZSU010155718.1, forward strand.
ATGTGGAGATGTTGTACAGCTTAATAAAGGGGAGCACATGGATCTTGCACACTTGCTTTGTATCTTGGGCTCCCTGTTATTCAGGTTTTTGCTTTTTGTGCATTTTTAATACATCATAGCTCTCTACTGTATTCATAGTTTGTTTCATACAAAACATGCATATTTACTATGCTACCTTTCATGCTAATTTCTTTGCTTTGGGTCATTCACGTTTCTTTTTCGCAAATCAGTGCCATTAACAGAAACGATACAATTTTAAAAACCCACACACAAAGTAGACCTTGTTTCAAACTGGCTGCCTGCCTGACAATATTTAATTTGTAAAGCAATGTTTTGAGCTGATCTTCTGAGTCGTTCGTAATACTGTCCAGTATCAAACCATCTTCATACCATCAAATGTTCCATCCTCTTTCCTGTAGACATGGTAGTAACATTGCTTTATTTTCTCTAATTATTATGATTTTTCCCTGATTTTAAAAAGGTTTTAGCATGTTAATAACTGTTAAGACACGATGGCATTATGAATCCTGCAGTATTTCAGCAGCAGCTCTTACTAGGGCTGTGCCATATCATATCGTTCGCAATAATACCGGTATAATATTTTTTTTTTTTTTTTCGATAAAAAAACCCTCCATATTGTGATATCCCGATGTCTTTACGTAATGATGGAATGCATTTACACTGAGTATGGTGTACTTCCATTATGTGACTCCTAGGTAGTTCAACAGACCAGGCGGAAAGTGGTTTGTCCCAACAAAGGGAGCGACTTTGGTAGTGTGGAGGTGGTTTTGGTACAAAATATGTATACGTATATACAACAATACATATGTACAACAAACCACAGTAATATTTAAGCTATGCAAAAGGACTGTAACAACAAAAGGGGAAAACGCATCTAATCTGTTTCACCACATCAAGCAGAAGCACTGAAGTACGAGACAAGTCAAAAATGCTTTGTGGTGAGGTTTTATAAAGTATAAAATATATTTTGTTGTAATCGTATGTTGTTAAAAATATATTGCCAAATATATCGTTATCTCAAAATAACGTGATAGTATTGTGATATTATTTTAGGGCCGAATCGTCCAACCCCTAGCTCTTACACAGTTATGTATTGTTTGCATATAGTTTAAAACCTTTTAAAATGTTTCTTTTCCCTAGGACTTGATGCAATTATGTTATTAAAAATGTATAGCAATTCTTGTTTTCTATGATGCTTTTGGTATGGATTTTGGTAGCTTTTGGTGTAGTTTTCGGCTTTTATTGTGCAGCTCTTTGAGCACTTTGTTATAAATTATTATTAGTTTTATGGAAATAACCTTTCCATCACAGTCTCATAAAAGATTGTGACCATGGTAAAGTCCAGTCAGTGACATACTGTAATACTTTAAATGAGAACATTTTCATCTTGTTTTGTTTACTCTATCACAACCTTTCACTAAAGAATATGAATTCTCTGTAGGGATTTTTCTGTAGGGAATAGTATGTTCTCTATAGGTTAATAGTTCTCTATATAATTTGTAGACTGTATGGAATCGTGTATAGGAGATCGTTTTGAATACATTCTGAACCTTTATAGGGCATCTTTGCTTAACTGTTATGTTGAGTGATTTACTAGCGTGTTTACCCAGCAGCTGTCTTGAAATGTTACTTGGCATATCAGTTAGATCACACACAAGCTGAGCATGGCAAATGGCAAAAAGCAAAAGTGCATATGTGGGGAAAAAAGATCATCTTATGGCATTCACAACTGATCACCTGACATTCTGAGCAACTCATCCTGCTTTAATGTAGGTCACATGTCTGCCCGTCATGCAGCTCAAATGCATGTGTAAAACCAAATGTGTTAGTGGCTCTGCTTCAGCACTGATGGTGAAGGTGTGAGGATCTAAGTACTGAATGCATGTACGATAAATGAGTGGGCGATTAATTGTAACAAGGTTTGGATTTCCAGCTACTCCGAAGTAACTTAGACTCTTCTCACAAAGCGCCACTTCCTTTCCGGTACCTTGAATGTTCACTGAGAATGAAGTACAAGAAAGCTTGTTGTTGTTTGCATTACAAGCTGTATGTTATATACAGAAAATCGGCTGCCAATTTCATTTCTATATTCCCAAACAACTGTGTGTCAATGCTTAAAAGTGCGCTTTCTTCTAAGCCACTGAGTTTTTTTCTTGCCACTGTTGCCCTAGGCTTGCTTAATTTCAGATTGGCCTTTAAATATAATATTTTTTAGCTGATTTGAGTCAATGCTCCATCGTAAAAAGAACTATGTAAATAAATCTGACTTGACTTTATTTGATAGATCACTCTTTTTCTTGTAGTTGGACCAGCCTGCACTGGTTGAGGGCTTGGTTCTAATCAATGTGGACCCTTGTGCAAAAGGCTGGATGGATTGGGCTGCCTCAAAGGTAAACAAATATATAAAAGTCTTCTTTTTCACTTTACTGACCAGCAGGGATTCTCTGTCTTTCCATGTAAAATGAAAAACTGAGCAAAATAGGGGGGAAAACTAAGTTTTTTGTGTTATAAATATGTTCTTTCATGTGTGTTTTGACTGATGCGTAATGGAGGAAAATATTAATAATATTTACCATAAAAATTGGTTTTTTTTTTTAGAGGTTTTTACTCCCTTACAGCCCAGTGCTGCTGGCCATCCCATTCACTAATGTACAGGGTGTGTCAAAAGTCACATGACACCCTTTTATTTAAAAAACAAAAGGAAAAATGACACATCTGCATACCCCAGCAAGTAATGGGTGGGGAGGCCTATCTTTTAGGCTATGTCCGGAACATGGCCGCCATCTTGAAAGCTACCATATTGGATCAAGGGCAAGTTTTTTTCCAATGGGAACGTGGCCATGTAGCATATCAAAGAAAACCAGGATTGTCTCAAATCAGATTTCCAATACCTCTTGTAATTCAAAAGTTATCAACACAAAGTTACAACAACAACTGGGGACAGTTCAATCTCACTTCATGTAATAATATAATTATTATAATTTAATAATGGATTGGTGGTTTAAATAGTGGGAGCTACAATACCTCATGTTATACTGGAAAGTTAGATATTGGGAGTTCTGGTACTGTTTTCTGTATTTGTGCTAGAATTTGGTAGCAGTTGCTTCATTGATACATTAGTCTCTCATTCATCAGTACTAAATGTTCAGAAAAACTTGTGAAAGGCAAATGTTAGCTTGTACTTTTCATTTTGTACATAGGTCAGTAGTTCTAAAGTGGTTTGATCGTTTGATCAGGTCAGTTAACTAATTGTGCGTATGTTTGTCTGCTGCAGTTATCTGGATGGACGAGCAATCTGGTGGACATAGTGATGGCGCATCATTTTAGCACAGTAAGTCTTTAAAATTTCAAATTACCTACAGTAGAAAATAATTGACCATTATTAAGAAAATATAATTTTTTTTCAATCTCCTACCATACGTGTATGGATGATTATTACTAAAAAGAATATGTACATCTTCCTATACTGAGGAATAAAGGGAATTAAAACGCCTTTGCAACGGAAACTTAGAGTTGTTACTAAATAGTGAGACTGTCTAAGGCCATATTCTCACTTTCTGCTCATTTATTACTGAAGGTACACTGTAGTAAAATCTTGGAATTCATGTAAATATGAGGTTTGTCTTGTATTAAGCCAAAATAAGGAAGAGACCTTTTTCGTCTGTTCTAGGATGAGCTTACTGATAACCAGGAGACCGTTCAGACATACCGCCTACATATTGCTCAGGATATCAACCAGGACAATCTGGCACTATTCTGCAACTCCTACAACAGGTAAGATACAGATTAGGTAATAAACACAGGGACTGTTCTGTTCAGATCCCAAATAATCCTGTCAGACATGAGTATATTTGTAATTAAGTTTATCCTTCCAGCCGCAGAGACTTGGAGATTGAGAGACCGATCCCAGGGCTTAATGAGGACAAAGTCAACACTCTAAAGTAAGAGTGCCTGCTCATTTGCATTCCTGATTTGGTGTGCTCTGTGTTCTGAAGATATGTTCATGTACCATTTACTACACTGCTCATAAACATAATGACGGAAGAAGAATAGCTAAACATGCCACACTCAGCACAGGGAACAAGCGCAACAGAAGCCATGTTACTGCTACTCCATTTAATCAATTAAATGTACTTCGCTTTGGGTGAGGTTGTGGGTTGATGATTTAAGATGTGAGCACAGGTGAGTCAGCCGAGTACAGTAGACTTCGTCCAACACCGTGCTGATTAAGAGTGGATGGAAAATCAGCAAAAGTCATCGTAATAGTTACCTGCAAAGAGGAAATGGGAAACGGCTGTAGAAAGTTATAAAAATTAGACTACGGCGAAGATAAAGCCAAAATTAAATATGAGTCTGTGATTCGCTAACGTTTATTAAACAAATAAACAAACACAGAGTAGGAAATGACTAAGAAAAGTTATAGATTTAAACTGTAACTAAAACGAAGCCGAAATTAAATGGATACCGAAGATTTGCTAAAGGCTAATAAACAAACACACTATAGACACAAGCCGGTCACCCGTAAACGTTGTAAAAAACGATCAACAGCAGAAAAAACAAAATCCACCTGTAACAGGAATGGAGACAGTTAAATTGTTAATGTATTGCATGATTAGGTTATAGATATAATAATAATAATAATAAAGTAGTTAGGAACAACAAACTGCTAGGAGCTAGAAACATGAGTGCAAGAGCGAAGACTGCAGCAAAGACGGCAATCACACCCTGAGCTATTTAAACCTGTTGTTTGAAGAAGCTGGAGCTAAACCATGGGTATGCTTTTTAGTGTTTAATGAAGAACCTTTATTTCCTAAGCTTTGTTTGAAGGCCTGGCTTGACATTAAGCATATTGCCAAAAACCTTGCTCTCTTGGCTAAAAAAATTTTTGAAGCAAGACCGGACCATTATTTTAGTGCATCTCCACCATTAGCAATATTGCTGTATTTGTGATCTATAATTTGTTTAAGCATGTGTGTAAGTGTTTATGCCTCTGTTTCAGGTGCCCTGCACTGTTGGTTGTAGGTGATACATCTCCAGCTGTGGAAGCAGTGGTGGGTAATGAAATTGAACAGTAACCGAGCCTTTAAACAACCAATTGCAATGTCATTAAATACTCTGTTAAATATATTCAGGCACTGAGTGATGAATATATATTTAATATCCTGATATCTTCTAACTAGTAATATCTGTTAATTCTGACAGATATTTATGGCCCATCTGCAGAAAACATTTACTTAGAACTTAGTGGTTGAACTTTAAAGAGACCTTGGGTTCTCCTTATGTGCATTATCTGTCAGCAGTTAACATCATTCAAAAGATAAATTATACTTTAAGCTAAAAAATACTCTGGTCAGTTTGATTTGTTTAGAGATTGTTCCATGTCTTTCTGTGTACGAGTTCTTTTCCGGTAACTAAACAGAACCTGATTCCTCTCTCAGGTTGAGTGCAACTCGAGGCTAAACCCCACAAAGACCACCTTCCTCAAGGCAAGACGTGCACCACTGACAATGCTAACATTAGTGTTCACTTAAAGAAATACAGTTGTACGTTTTGTTTTATGGTACCTGTGAATTGTTTTTTTTCTTTCAGATGGCAGATTGTGGTGGCCTGCCCCAGGTTATTCAAGTAAGCTTGAGTTTATATAAAAGCTTGATTACTGTGCTGTAACCTTTATGTGGAAAAACCAGTCAGAAGAACAATAAGACCACCTCCTTGTTTCTACATTTTTTAAAATTTTACCATATAGAGGCACTTTGTAGTTCTACAGTTACAGACTGAAGTCCATCTATTGCTCAATGTTTAGGAAAATCACAGAACAGGTATGGTTTGGGTTGTGGATAATTCTCAGCACTGCACTGATGTGGTGATGGGTATGAGTTGCACTGGGAAAAGTGGATTACAAACTGTGCTGCTAGAGTAATTAAACTGAGAATACAACAGCCATCAAATATCCAGCCAGCAGCATCTTGTGGCCAGTGATGAAATCCAAATGACCGGTGAGCTACTGTATCTGCAAGGTGGGTGTGTTTTAATAGAATGGACAGTGAGAGGGCCCGTTGTTTACTTACACCACTGTCTGTAATTATAGACCTACAAACTAAAACTGTATACTTAGTGGAACTCATAACACAGGCAGTGTAGAAACAAGGATGTGGCCTTCATGTTATGACTGTTAGGTGTATAAATCTATGGCGTTTTAATGAAAAGGTTGAAAACCTTCTCGGTATTTATGATTAATTACTGAAAATGTGGTCTGATTTTTCAAGTGGTCATAATAATAGACAAGGTACCTGCCATTGTTCAGTAAAACGTGTTTTTTTTTTTTTTTTTTAATAGAATATTAAATTCCCTGTTCTTTCAAATATCACAGGCTGTCCAGGCAGCAAAGCAGTCATAAATTGTAATGCCCACTCTGCCTTTTTTTGGCTGTTTCGGTACACACCTTCAGTGTTACATTTTTTTTTATTGGTCTTAACTAATGGGGACCATTTTCATATTTAAATTTGTATGCATTTGTAAACAGGAGTTGCTGCAAGTTGACCCTTCTACAGTCTGAAGAAGCTTGATCAGAAATGGTCTTTTTAGAAACACTTTTCCGGAAGGAGAACAAGCTGAAAAAGCTAAGATATGCTAAAGCTAATGGAGATCAGTGAAAAACTTAAGTCACAAATCCAAGTTACATATTTGAGTCCAGTCATCAACAATATGTTGTGTATGGTCATTACACGATTCTAAAAACAATCGACAAAAAAAAGACTTTGGCACAATAATATAGATTGAAGAAGGGTTCGATTTTTGGACCCCCTTATCCTGGCTAGGGTCACATGCGGAACCGTAACCAATCCTGGAATTCACCAGGGCCAGGCAAAGTGCTCCTGTTTCATAACACGTTGTCAGCCCATCACAGTTCATCTTTAGAACACGGCCCCACCTGCAAACCTTGCTCAGTTTGGGCTTTGTTGTTTTGGGGGGTTTTTTTGTTGTTGTTTTTTTGCACAGCATCACATTTAGAATATTTATAGAGAAAGACACGTCTGCAACCCTCACGTTCAAGCTCATCTTATTAGTTGCAGTTTTATATCCAGTGGGTCACACACTTGTCCTGTAATTTGAATGATTATGTAATATGGTCTACATAAAAAGAGCAGTTGTGCGTTATTAGTGTTTGTATATTATGATGACCCGAATGGAGATCAAATCACATTTAATGTGGAAACATTTGATGTAATAGTAAGTAATGATGTAGTATTTCTGAGGTTTTTGTCAGTATTCTTTGTTTAGTACCATGGTTTTGTTTGTATGAACATGTAATAACAGTGCAGGGTTTTAGTTTTTGTTTTCTTTGTTTTTCCTTTCAGCCTGGTAAACTTGCTGAGGCCTTCAAGTATTTTGTCCAGGGAATGGGCTATAGTGAGTATCTCTCGTACTTTCATTTCTCAGGCAGCTCATTTAATAAAAGTTTTGTCTTTGGTGTTGTACAACTGTATTGTTTTCTCATGTTTTAGTCTGACTTAAGCTGTAAGTGTATGTCCAGATTGTCTGGTTGCTTTGTCTGTCTTATAACATCATGTCTTTTTCAAAAACCTTGCTGTCAAAGTTTCGTGTGAAAAAGTTCACCTTTTTTCCACCCACACATCACACTTACATGCTCGTATACAGGGACAGCAGTCACACATTTACTGGCTCGTATGATTGCACGACCCTGATACTAAAACCTCTCGTAAACTTTATAGAGTCTAAGATGGTGTATTACTAAGGCTGAAGTGAATCCCGTAGCCTTGTCACACAGCAAATATGTAGTTGTATGGGTTAGTTTTTAATAAATGTTTTACTCAACACTTCTCTTGGCAACCAAGAAATCCTTAGCTCAATATTGGACAGTTGTGCAAACTTCCACAAGCAACAGACCTAATTAGTCTAGCTTTATAAACCCCCAAAATTGGTAGCCACCATGATGTCCCCGCCACGAATATAGGCCCAGGGCTGATATGGCATTACGAAACCACAAACACACATCCTTTATTTCAATTCAATTCAAGTTTATTTATATAGCGCTTTTTACAACGTAGCATTGTCTCGAAGCAGCTTCACAATATTACACTGTCTTAAAAGGCCAATCACAAGTTGAGCAAGCCTAGGGCGACAGTTGCAAGGAAAAACTCCCTAAAATGGTAGGAAGAAACCTTAAGAGGACCAAGACTCAACAGGGGACCCATCCTCCATACTCCCATACTCCTTTCAAAAACGATACAAAAAGTTCCAGAACAAAGTTAATAGTTTTTCGGATAATTGCAGTGTTACGTTTTGAAATGACCACTGTATAAAATCAACCATAACTTCCAGTCTTTTAAATTCAGGAGTTGGTAAATCTGTTGCTTAGTGACGTGTACAAGATATAAAACAAGGTACAGGTCACACTACTCATCCTGGGCTAGCTGTCCCAGCAACAAACTAACAAAGTATTTTGTCTCCTGTGTGGCTGTGCAGTGATGCGAGCTTCAGGGTGTAAGTACCGCAGAGTTAATTCTGTGCTGCATGGCCTGCGTGGAACATACCTCTCCCTCCCTGTCTCTCGCACGTTCTCTCATTCTTTCTCTGTCTCTTTTTCTCTTTAGTTTTATTTACCTGATGCAAGGCTTTCTCTTAGAAGTCCATTTGAAGCAAGTGAAATTTTGTGGAACGTATAACATATATTACAATATATATTAATGGTGTTCCGATCGATTATCGGCCTATTTCCGTGACAACGCATGTGATTGGCGTATGCCGATCAATGCCTTTCATTGCCGATCACAAAACCGATCACCTTTACATTGCAGAAGCCCAGTGTGTGTCCCCGCCCCCTTTCCTTTACACTGCGCAGGCATCATAAACAAACGTCTGCCATGTGGAACTTTTACAAGGTCTGTGAGAGTGATGTTAAGTTTGCATCCTGCAACACATGCAATACCTCCTGGGGGAAGCGCATTAAAATGCTTCAACACAACTCATTTAATACTTAATTTATAGAATAAACACTTGCCGGAGTATGGTGAGTTTTCAATGCTCAATGAAGGGACTAGAAAAGAAGGCACCCGGAGCACCAACCCTCAGACGGCAATTATTGCAGCCCACACTTGCCAACACTCGCCTGTATAAACATGACAGTCAGAAGGCTAAGCAAATAATTCAAAAAATAATTGATCGGAATAAGAATTTATCGGGTTAGATGACCAGCCTTTTTCAGGGGTGGAAGACTATTTGTGTCTGGATGTATTTAAGTGTTTTTTCTCTTGGAAAAAGTCAAACATTTTTGTCTAAGAAAATTGTTGTTCTTTTTTCCAGATCATGTAGCCAGTAGCACTCATCATAACTAAATCAAAAAATTAACAGATAGGCGAAGTGATCGGTATTGGTGATCAGCAGCATCATTATCAGAGCATCTTATATATACATATGTATGAGAGAGATATGAGAGATATGAGAACATAATACCCCATTCATGTACAGTTTCTGGACAAATGGTACTTGAGGCAAGTGACTTAAGTTAAATCACATAAATTGGAGGAATTATTTATTTAATTAGTAATTAAGGCTGGGCCTTAGTAATAATCACCCTATGCCAAGTTGAATTCAATAACTAATAGTCTGCATACTCATAACGTAAGTAACTACCTATGTAGGAACATGGTGGTGAATTTGTCAGGTCTTTTTTTTCCATCCACTTTTATATTCAACATTAAACTCTGCTTATTTTCAGTTTGCTTTGGGCAACACAGAAGGGCATTTCTTGTGTCTCTACTGAAAAATGTATAACTTCGAAAAAGAACAAAAAAACAATAGTTTCTTGTAGATCAATGTAATCATGTGCTTGATTTTGGTGAACTGACAAATCAGAAACCCTTGGTCCTTACATGTTAGCGGTCAGTATTTTTAGTCTCTTCTGATTTTGCTACTGTTAGCATTAGTTAAGGGCAGCTCGGTGGGTAGCACCGCTGCCTCACAATAAGAAGGTCCCGGGTTCAATCCCAGGGTGGGGAGACCTGGGTCCTTTCTGTGTGGTGT